>CM076676.1:1823508-1856008 GCA_038501925.1 Xenopus petersii
ATCACATTCCCATCAGTCCCTGCCCCAGTGAGCTTACAATCTAAGGTCCCTATCACATTCCCAACAGTCCCTGCCCCAGTGAGCTTACAATCTAAGGTCTCTATCACATTCCCATCAGTCTCTGCCCCAGTGAGCTTACAATCTAAGGTCCCTATCACATTCCCATCAGTCTCTGCCCCAGTGAGCTTACAATCTAAGGTCCCTATCACATTCCCATCAGTCCCTGTCCCAGTGAGCTTACAATCTGAGGTCCCTATCACATTCCCATCAGTCTCTGCCCCAGTGAGCTTACAATCTAAGGTCCCTATCACATTCCCATCAGTCCCTGTCCCAGTGAGCTTACAATCTAAGGTCCCTATCACATTCCCATCAGTCCCTGTCCCAGTGAGCTTACAATCTAAGGTCCCTATCACATTCCCATCAGTCCCTGTCCCAGTGAGCTTACAATCTGAGGTCCCTATCACATTCCCATCAGTCTCTGCCCCAGTGAGCTTACAATCTAAGGTCCCTATCACATTCCCATCAGTCCCTGTCCCAGTGAGCTTACAATCTAAGGTCCCTGTGGGTGAGTTATGGGCAGTAATGGGGGCAGTAAATATCTCATTCTGAAGGTTCTGTTGGCCGAGTGCCCCCCCCCTTCCTTCCTCTTTGGCAGATACTTCCCCTTGAAAGTCAGTTACCACGACGATTCCTTGGCACCCGCCCGGCCGTTCCTACTTTCCCTTCTAGTCTGGAAAATGGGTCCCTCTGTATTCTCTTATTTTCGAGGATTTTCAGCTCATTTCCTGCAGGCGCAACGTGCCAAGTCCCCGAGCACAAGGGAGTCTTTTACAAGAGGGGCCCCCAAATAAATTCGCTGCCTCCCCCCCCCCATTCACACACACAGGGTTAAGTGTCTTCTATTGGTGCAGAACCTCCCCGAGTCCAACTCATTGGGAAGGGCCAGGAGGTTCCATTGAGTAAAGAGTCTGTTGTTTCCCCCAGGGGACCCCACAAATAAACCTGTTTGTATTGAGATTCCCAGTCAGACTGAGAGCTCAGCATTTTATACTTTATGTTTATATATATCTATATATGTAATGTATGTATGTATCTATATATGTATTTATATATGTAATGTATATATGTATCTATATATGTATTTATATATGTAATGTATGTAATGTATGTATGTATCTATATATGTATTTATATATGTAATGTATTTATGTATCTATATATGTATTTATATATGTAATGTATGTAATGTATGTATGTATCTATATATGTATTTATATATGTAATGTATATATGTATCTATATATGTATCTATATATGTAATGTATGTATGTATGTATATATATATATGTAATGTGTATATATGTAATGTATGTAATGTATATGTATCTATATATGTATGTATATATGTAATGTATATATGTATGTATATATGTAATGTATATATGTAATGTATATATGTAATGTACATATGTATGAATGTTTATATGTCAGGAAAGTTAGATGTGGGAAGTGAAGGAGGGCCGCACAGGGCACAAAATCCCCCAGGGGGGAGGGGACAGCTCTAAGGGACCCCAGCAGTCGGCTACTACAATAAACTCATTTAACTGCCGCTGGTGGAATTAAACATGAAAAAGAGGCGACACCTCCCTGTTCTGAATAAACAGAAATATTTGGTCGAGGTTCTCCTTTAATCCATAAGCAGGTCAGTTCAATGGCAGCTGGAGGGCCCCAGACTGAGCCCCAGTGTGTGTTTGTGGGCTGGGAAGGTGCCAACTGTTTGTGCCACTGGGAATTCAGTAACACAATGGGCTCTTAAGAGTCGCGGGGCCTGGGGCCAAACATATTAAGAGCCTGAAATGAAGACTTAATTACCATTCGTCATGTTATCTTAATACTTGTACCAACAAAGGATTCCTGCTCCCGACTCACAGGGCACAGCATTATATATATATTTATATACACATCTACTACTCACACCCGCAGATACTAGCGGCTCTTAGCTACACTCTATAGACCCTCATGGGGGAGGAGCTTATAGTCTGTTAAAGGAGAACTACCCGCCTTATTCCCCTGGAGCAGTCAGAGCCAAGAGAATAAACACAATCTTCAGCACATGGGGGGAGTGATTTGCTCAATGTCATGGAAAATGCACCCCTAGGTGGTTCCAAGGGCACCCCGCTGGCATTGAGATGATCCATTTAGCCACACCCATGAATCCATTAGGGGGAGGGAGTCATCGATAAAATTAAACGAAACCAGAAATTACATTTTTTCATTATTTTCTTTCCCAGGCGGCAGTTGGAATAGGCAGGTAGGTAGGAATTAAATGTAGGGGTATATTTACCCTTTAAAACAAATCTCAGCCCCTGTTCTAAGCGTCGGAGCGGAGTCATTAGTCACATTAAGTGGCCCTAAGGCCGATTTGTCTAAACAGTTTATACCGACGCCTGAAATGTTTCCTTTCCATAAGGATTAAATAGTCACTGACTGCCTAGAGACCCCCCGCTCCGGTACTGATCCGACAAGCTCACATCTAATCCCCCACAACTGGATCACTAACAACCCCAACAGCAATAAAAAATAACCATTAACACTCTTATCAGTTCATTTATGGGAAACTTCCCCTTTAAACTGTAGAACCGTTTACCCAGGTGCCTTTGCCTGTGCAGTTTACAAAGTCACATTCCAGAGTGGGAGGTACAAACCATTAGGTGTGTGGGGGGGGGAGAACTGCTAATTAACCTCAGCAGTGCCAGGGGGCTATTAACTACTGTAGCAGGGGAGATAAAGCAATAAATACCCCTCCCCCCAAGCACATTCCTTTCTCCCCACTTTTATATGGTGTCCCTTTTGGGACAATTATATATAATACTTCTTTTCTTAATTATTTTTGTTCAGTTCCATTAGCTCATAACAAGGTTAAAGATGTATAGAAACATTGGGGTGTCACCCTGCTATAGTTCCAGGGGTACCCAGGGTACAAATAAACACTCACCCCAAATCTCCCCCTAACTGGCCTTCAGACTGGGCCCCCTTAGCGCATAACAAGGTTACAGATATATAGAAACATTGGGGTGTCACCCTGCTATAGTTCCAGGGGTACCCAGGGTACAAATAAACACTCACCCCAAATCTCCCTCTAACTGACCTTCAGACTGGGCCCCCTTAGCGCATAACAAGGTTACAGATATATAGAAACATTGGGGTGTCACCCTGCTATAGTTCCAGGGGTACCCAGGGTACAAATAAGCACTCACCCCAAATCTCCCCTAACTGGCCTTCAGACTGGACCCCCTTAGCTCATAACAAGGTTACAGATATATAGAAACATTGGGGTGTCACCCTGCTATAGTTCCAGGGGTACCCAGGGTACAAATAAGCACTCACCCCAAATCTCCCCCTAACTGACCTTCAGACTGGCCCCCCTTAGCTCATAACAAGGTTACAGATATATAGAAACATTGGGGTGTCACCCTGCTATAGTTCCAGGGGTACCCAGGGCACAAATAATCACTCACCCCAAATCTCCCCCTAACTGACCTTCAGACTGGGTCCCCTTAGCTCATAACAAGGTTACAGATATATAGAAACATTGGGGTGTCACCCTGCTATAGTTCCAGGGGTACCCAGGGTACAAATAAGCACTCACCCCAAATCTCCCCCTAACTGACCTTCAGACTGGGTCCCCTTAGCTCATAACAAGGTTACAGATATATAGAAACATTGGGGTGTCACCCTGCTATAGTTCCAGGGTACAAATCTCCCCCTAATTCCATTTGATGAAACAAAGTGAGAAGCAGTTGCTCAGCTCAGTGGGTGCAGGGAGTTGGACAAATAAATGACAGTTTACAAGTGAGTGTCATTATATTTACATTGGGAATTAGAGGAGAAGATCTGGATATTTGGAATATTTGTGCCAATGAGACTTTGGTTTTCGTTACATTTGGCAGCCGAATTCTCACACTTCAAATGTCGTTATTTACCCCCAATACAAAACCGAGTGTTTTCGGAGACAGACGGGGAATTGCAGGAGAAGTCGGTGAGTCGGTTTCTAGTCTCGGGGGGTTTATAAAGAGCTGAATGGGGAGATTTGTCAGGGGGATTATAACATGACAATATAAATTGTATAGTAAATCCCTATAGTTTACTGTATAATTATATGGAGATTATTGATGGTCAGTGTAAATAATGGAGGAGCCGCTGGTACAGGACTTACAGTGTAGTAGTACTGAAGGCTTAGCCCACACAACAATACCAGTGACTGGCACAGGGCCCTAAAATCATTGGGCAAATGAAATGTGAAAAAGGCCGCCAGCTGGATGTAATGTACCCATGGGGGGGGGGGGTAGAATCAAATCTCTTAAAGGGCCACATCCAGCCAGGGGGGAGGGGAGTTCACTACTATGAATGTGCTCTGATTGGATCCCTTAACCTGTTGTTCCTCTGCCCCCCCTCCAATTAGAACAGGTTATTCGGGAAGCAGGGCAGGATGGGAGGGAATTATTCACCCGCTGATCCCCACCCGTTCCCTCCCACCTTGTCCTGTAAATAATCTGTGCTGGGGAGGCCCCGGGGGCAGGAGAGAAAACCACAACGTTTGTATATTTTGTATATTGTAACTGTAACTAACGCTGGGTAAATAGTCTGCGCGGCTCCCAAGCAACACGGCAGTGAGGTCTGTTTGTTTATACTCAGTGCTGTGCCGACTGATGCACAGATTTGCTCGTTTGCAGAGCTAGCAATCAATGCACAGGTCTTATCACCTACAGAGTCTAGACTTTATGCACAGACTTACTCAGATGCAGAGCTGGCAATCAATGCATAGACCCACTCACAGCGCTGAGACTTTATGCACATATTTGCTCGTCTGCAGAGCTGGCAATCAATGCATAGATCCACTCGCTTACAGCACAGAGACTTTATGCACAGATTTGCTTGTCTGCAAAGCTGGCAATCGATACATAGATCCACTCGCTTACAGCACAGAGACTTTATGCACAGATTTGCTTGTCTGCAAAGCTGGCAATCAATGCATAGATTCACTCATTTACAACACTGAGACTTTATGCACAGATTTGCTTGTCTGCAGAGCTGGCAATCAATGCATAGATCCGCTCACTTACAGCGCTAAGACTTGATGCACAGATTTGCTCACCTGCAGAGCTGGCAATCAATGCACAGGTCCTATCACCAACAGAGCAGAGACTTGATGCACAGATTTGCTCACCTGCAGAGCTGGCAATCAATGCATAGATCCACTCACTTACAGCACTGAGACTTCATGCACAGAATTGCTTGCCTGCAGAGCTGGCAATCGATGCATAGATCCACTCGCGCACAGATACTTCATGCACAGATTTGCTTGCCTGAAGAGCTGGCAATCAATACACAGGTCCTATCAACTACAGAGCTGAGACTAAATGCACAGATTTGCACGCCTGCCGAGCTGGCAATCAATGCATAGATCCGCTCACTTACAGCACTAAAATTTTATGCACAGATTTGCTTGCCTGCAGAGCTGGCAATCAATGCACTGATCTACTCACTTACAGCGCTGAGACTTGATGCACAGACTCACTAACCTACAATGGCAATACTGCCTCGTCTGCAAAGCTGGCAATCAATGCACAGATCCTATCACCTACAGAGCTGAGACTTGATGCCCAGATTTGTTTACCTGTAGAGCTGGCAATCAATTCATAGATCCACTCGCTTACAGTACAGAGACTTTAAGCATTGATTTGCTCGCCTGCAGAGCTGGCAATCAATGCACAGGACCCATCAACTACAGAGCTGAGACTTGGTGCACAGATTTGCTCGTCTGCAGAGCTGGCAATCAATGCATAGATCAACTTGCTTACAGTGCAGAGATTTTATGCACCGATTTGCTTGCCTGCAGAGCTGGCAATCAATGCACAGATCCCCTCTGCTGTAAAGCTGACACTCTACTCATTAAACCCAGTATTATCATTCGCTCCCTTTTTGTTCTCTGGTTCTGACTCCTGAAACAATGTAGTAGCAGTCCGTTATCCTCTGGGTCTTTTTGTTTCACTGTAGTTTCCATTGGAAAGTTGTTAGAAATCACATATCAGGTTCTGTATTAAACTAATAAATCACTTCCTGCCTGACCTGTAGCCACTTCCTTCCTGTTACAGCGTATCAGCTCAGGTTTGCTTTATGGCTGGTGTCTCAGGTTGTTTTTTTTCTTTCTTGCACAATTTTGGGGGGACTAGAGCAGCCGCCCTTCTCTGCACCCCCTGATGTGAATAACCAATCAAGCAACACAGTGCTCTATAATGAGCCCCACTATTATTTATTTATAATGATAAAAATATGAACTTCCCCTTTAGTTTCGATCCTGTGCTGCTATAGAATTCACAGGGACACAAGCCTTGTGCTGCTATTGGGGAGACCCTGCTGTTCTTGGGGTGCGGAGTTGCCATGGAGCCGACACGCTCTGAGGGATTAAGTGACACAATATTTGAGGACAAACGGCACAGGAATTGATCCCTATAATATATATATATATATATATAGTGCTGTTTGCAGAACACAAAGGTACACAGAGGAAGCACTTCTCTCACTCACTGATCTCAGTGCAAACACAGGAGCAGGCAGAGCGGAAGTGCAGGGGTTAAACAACCTTCCCTGGGTGCAGAAGTGATTGACAGGCCCCAAGGCTTGAAGTTAAAGGGACAGGCACTAATTCCACACCATTCCTTATCCTGCAGCCCAGTAATCTCCTGGGAAGGTGCGCACATTCCTCCCGGCCCTATCAGCTCCCTGGGCTACATATTAACCCCTCGTGACCCGCAGCAACAGGCGCCCACTGTAGGGTGATATGAACTATACAGTGTCAGGGGCAGGGAGGTGTTGGACATACAGATGTATCTGTGAGAAGAGCCACATCTCCAGCTCTCAAATGTTCTCCCACCTCTGTGTCTCTCTCATCTGGTTTCTTTCTGTCTTGTTCTCTGATTCTCTCCTCTTTATCTCTGTTTAGGCCGGACTTTTTCTCTCTCTCTGAGTCTGATGTCAAGATCTGTCTCTCTTGCTCTCTCTCTCTAGACATGTCTCTCTCACTCTCTGGGTCTCTCTCAGGCTATAGCTCTCTCTAGGCATGACTCTCACTCTCCCTCTGCATCTGTCTCTCTCTAGGTCTGTCTGTATCTCTTTTTAACTAGGCCTCTTTCCCTGGGTCTCTCGGAGTCTGACTGTCTTTCTTTAGGCCCCTCTTCCTCTGGGTCTTAATCTCTATCTCTAGGTCTGTCTGTTTCTCTCAATCTCTCTTTAACTACTAACTAGGTCTCTCTGAGTCCGACGGTCTCTCTTAAGGCCCCTCTTCCTCTTATCTCTATCTCTAGGTATGTCTGTCTCTCTGAATCTGTTTATCTCACTAGGCCCCGGCCCTCTCTCTCTCTGTCTGTCTCTCTCTGGATCTTTCTGTCTCTGGCCTTAGAGACAAGTCTCTCTCACTTCCTACTTCACTTGCTCACTAACTCACTCACACAGAGAGAAGTTTCAGATCCGTTGTGGTTGCCTCACGCTTCCTGTGTTGGGTGTCACCAAAGTGCCACTAACAGAACCTGTCAGCTCCGTGCCTCAAACAGAACCCCAACTTGTCAGCTCCCTGCCTCAAACAGAACCCCAACTTGTCAGCTCCCTGCCCCAAACAGAACCCCAACTTGTCAGCTCCCTGCCCCAAACAGAACCCCAACTTGTCAGCTCCCTGCCTCAAACAGAACCCCAACTTGTCAGCTCCGTGCCTCAAACAGAACCCCAACTTGTCAGCTCCCTGCCCCAAACAGAACCCCAACTTGTCAGCTCCCTGCCCCAAACAGAACCCCAACTTGTCAGCTCCCTGCCTCAAACAGAACCCCAACTTGTCAGCTCCCTGCCTCAAACAGAACCCCAACTTGTCAGCTCCGTGCCTCAAACAGAACCCCAACTTGTCAGCTCCCTGCCCCAAACAGAACCCCAACTTGTCAGCTCCCTGCCCCAAACAGAACCCCAACTTGTCAGCTCCCTGCCCCAAACAGAACCCCAACTTGTCAGCTCCCTGCCTCAAACAGAACCCCAACTTGTCAGCTCCCTGCCTCAAAAAGAACCCCAACTCGTCAGCTCCCGGCTTCAAACAGAACCCCAACTTGTCAGCTCCCTGCCCCAAACAGAACCCCAACTTGTCAGCTCCCTGCCTCGAACATAACCCCAACTTGTCAGCTCCCGCTTCAAAGAGAAGCCCAACTTGTCAGCTCCTGCCCCAAAGAGAAGCCCAACTTGTCAGCTCCCTGCCCCAAAGAGAAGCCCCAGGTGCATCAGGAGAAGGCGGGGGGCAGAAGTTCTTACCCCAAGGTGCTGATAAATCCATTGACTGATCCTTCCGCGTAGAGAGACACAATGTCCCCAATGTAGAGAAAACTGGACATTTTATCGGACATCTCTTCTCATCTCCCCAAATCCTGGGTTGTCAAGTCCAAGAGGCCTCCAGCAGCCCCCCAATAATCTCTGGGGCACGTGAGAGTCTTGTGCAGCCCCCCAAGCTCAGTGGGGCAGTAACACCCCCGTCTCCAAGGGAACAGAGATCCTTAGGGCCACAAGTCCCCCAGAAATGCTCCAGATGGACAGACAGACAGACTTGAGTCCAGGAGAGACACAACCAATAGTCAGGCCTCAGTCTGGGAACTGCCCCACTAATTGCCCCCACTAATTGCCCAGGGGCAGATAAATGTCCCCTAAATGTGCAGCTGAGTCCCGGGCACACAGGGTTAATTGGGGCAGAGAGGAGGGAGGGCCAGTGACGTCATAGCAGGTACATGAGGGACCAGAGGGTCCCCAGCTGAGTTCTAGGGGCCCCGGAGCAGCCGCAGGTCTGTGAGGCCACAATGCAGGTATTTGCCCCGGCCCCGAGCTCCAGTCTCAGCTCCACACTCCCCGGTATCCGGCGGGTTCCTCAGTCCGAGGCTCCGGGTCGAGATTGAAGTTTTCTGGAGCGACTCTCGCCTTGAACGGTCGGGCGGGGCTTCAGTAGGCAGGCGGCCAATAAGGGGAGCGGCTCGGGAAGGGAGGCGTGGCCCAGAGGTGGGCGGCAAAGGTGTGTTTGACGCACGTGACCACTTTCATTCATAAGAAGGAGCTGCCGAGTGGCAGTGCAATACCGCTATCCGCCGCCAGAGGCACCAGGGACATTCAATACATTTAAAGGGGAAGTTGACCGTTCACAATGCAGCAGATAGAAATAACATCTTGCCTTTCTCTGCCCCATCTACTTCTGTTGTGTCCATCCAATGGTTTCCCTACCAGCCCCATGTCCTACAATACCTGCAGCTTATATTCTGCCTACCTGGGTTCAGACTAGGGGCTCACACAACAGGCTGGGGGGGGTGGCAGTGCTTGGGGAGGGTGAGTGGGACATTTGGGGGAGGGCAGCTGGGGGTGCTGGTTTGGCACAGGAGGCTCAGAGATTGTTGTGTGAGTGTTGCACATGGGCAATGAGACAATAGGTACTGGTACTCACCTTGCACATAAATAGACACTTTACCTACAATTGCTCTACAGGGGCCCCACTATATTTATACTGCACCCAATGACTGACTCCCTAATAACTTCAGCTCCAGATCCCAATGCACCCCTGTAAGTAATGAAACAACCAATCAGCGGCTGTTGGGCAAGTGTTTAATGTGGACTACAATCTGCACCCCATGATGTAGGTTGGGGCCCTGGTAGAGGTAACAATTGACACACATATTCTCTACATCACTAATGGTTCAGCTGACAAACAAACAAACAATAAATGGTGCCGATAAGGAAACATTTCAATTAATAATATTTATCAGATCTGTGAATATCTGCGGAATCAGTTCATAAATACCGACATTCCTGAAATGTCGAACCCCAATCTTTCCTGAGAATGTGACAGAAAGTATCACATGACGTTCCCTCTAGATAAGGAATGAACATCCACCAACAAACCAGCGGGTGATTTCTTGTCTGGGCAACAGAACATCGGGCAAGAGGGAGACAGTAGGACAAGATGGAGACAGTAGGGCAAGATGGAGACAGCAGGGCAAGATGGAGACAGCAGGACAAGATGGAGACAGCAGGACAAGATGGAGACAGCAGGACAAGATGGAGACAGCAGGACAAGATGGAGACAGCAGGGCAAGATGGAGACAGTAGGACAAGATGGAGACAGAAGGGCAAGATGGACACAGTAGGACAAGATGGAGACACTTGGACAAGACGGAGACAGTAGGGCAAGACGGAGACAGTAGGGCAAGACGGAGACAGTAGGGCAAGACGGAGACAGTAGGGCAAGACGGAGACAGTCGGGCAAGACGGAGACAGTCGGGCAAGACGGAGACAGTGGGGCAAGACGGAGACAGTAGGGCAAGACGGAGACAGTAGGGCAAGACGGAGACAGTAGGGCAAGACGGAGACAGTAGGGCAAGACGGAGACAGTAGGGCAAGACGGAGACAGTAGGGCAAGACGGAGACAGTAGGGCAAGACGGAGACAGTAGGGCAAGACGGAGACAGTAGGGCAAGACGGAGACAGTAGGGCAAGACGGAGACAGTAGGGCAAGACGGAGACAGTAGGACAAGACGGAGACAGTAGGACAAGATGGAGACAGTAGGACAAGATAGAGACAGTAGGACAAGATAGAGACAGTAGGACAAGATGGAGACAGTAGGACAAGATGGAGACAGAGAGAGAAAGTTATTGTAATTTCCAATAGCTCTTGAGTTGAAGTGCAACTCCCAGTACCAGAAACAGCTAAAGTCCCAGTATTGTTATAGTCAGAGACATCACATTTTGAGGGAGGAGCTAATGGTGAGGGAGGGAAGGTTCCTATAGTTGGTACATGTCACATTACATTAAACTAATTATGTTCCACATAAAGTAATTTGGGTCCCAGGAGGGCGGTTCTGTTGGCAGATAATGTAGTCGGTACCAGATGACTGTGTGACTGAGGCCTCTCAGTACCAGTTAATCATTGACTCCCTTATCAGTTATTTCTGCACCAACCAGCGGCCTTCACTGGACCCTGAAACCTTCACCAGACCCTGAGGCCTGAATATTCCCAGGAAACTGGTGCAAAGGTCTCTCCCCAACCCCGAGCAGCAGCGATTCAGCCGAGTGACATTTACACACATGTACAGAACAGTGACGTCACAATGACATGAAACTAATCCATATCCATTGGATACAGAGATATATATATATATATAGATATATAATATCTATAGGGGCCACTCAGCTCAGTGTCATTATAATGTGTAAAGGGGAAGTGAATTCCCCACAAATGCCAAGTTTAAAGTTCCCTCACTGTCTGACTTCCAGCCCAGAGTTGCTGTTCTCACCGAATACTGGGAATGAGCAAAGCTTCAAGGGCAAAGAAGAGCCGGACACAATCCCAAGGAACTGCCCTGCTGATTCCTCTCCCAGAATTTTAATATCTGACAGGGGCGTAACTACAGAGGAAGCAGACCCTGCGATTGCAGGAGGGCCCCAGAGAACCAAATAATGAGACATTTCAATATCTATTGGTAGAACAGGACAACCTCTGGATATGTTTAGGGCACTAAAAGGAAAAGGAAGTAGAGACAGTCACACGAGTACCAGGAAATACACTCCCCCGTGCAAAGGAAGTAGAGACAGTCACACGAGTACCAGGAAATACACTCCCTCGTGCAAAGGAAGTAGAGACAGTCACACGAGTACCAGGAAATACACTCCCTCGTGCAAAGGAAGTAGAGACAGTCACACGAGTACCAGGAAATACACTCCCCCGTGCAAAGGAAGTAGAGACAGTCACACGAGTACCAGGAAATACACTCCTTCATGCAAAGGAAGTAGAGACAGTCACACGAGTACCAGGAAATACACTCCCCCGTGCAAAGGAAGTAGAGACAATCACACGAGTACCAGGAAATACACTCCCTCGTGCAAAGGAAGTAGAGACTGTCAGGACAGGACAACCTCTGGATATGTTTAGGGCACTAAAAGGAAAAGGAAGTAGAGACAGTCACACGAGTACCAGGAAATACACTCCCCCGTGCAAAGGAAGTAGAGACAGTCACACGAGTACCAGGAAATACACTCCCTCGTGCAAAGGAAGTAGAGACAGTCACACGAGTACCAGGAAATACACTCCCTCGTGCAAAGGAAGTAGAGACAGTCACACGAGTACCAGGAAATACACTCCCCCGTGCAAAGGAAGTAGAGACAGTCACACGAGTACCAGGAAATACACTCCTTCATGCAAAGGAAGTAGAGACAGTCACACGAGTACCAGGAAATACACTCCCCCGTGCAAAGGAAGTAGAGACAATCACACGAGTACCAGGAAATACACTCCCTCGTGCAAAGGAAGTAGAGACTGTCAGGACAGGACAACCTCTGGATATGTTTAGGGCACTAAAAGGAAAAGGAAGTAGAGACAGTCACACGAGTACCAGGAAATACACTCCCCCGTGCAAAGGAAGTAGAGACAGTCACACGAGTACCAGGAAATACACTCCCCCGTGCAAAGGAAGTAGAGACAGTCACACGAGTACCAGGAAATACACTCCCTCGTGCAAAGGAAGTAGAGACAGTCACACGAGTACCAGGAAATACACTCCCTCGTGCAAAGGAAGTAAAGACATTCGCATGAGTACCAGGAAATACACTCCCCCGTGCAAAGGAAGTAGAGACAGTCACACGAGTACCAGGAAATACACTCCTTCATGCAAAGGAAGTAGAGACAGTCACACGAGTACCAGGAAATACACTCCCCCGTGCAAAGGAAGTAGAGACAATCACACGAGTACCAGGAAATACACTCCCTCGTGCAAAGGAAGTAGAGACTGTCACACGAGTACCAGGAAATACACTCCCCCGTGCAAAGGAAGTAGAGACAGTCACACGAGTACCAGGAAATACACTCCCCCGTGCAAAGGAAGTAGAGACAGTCACACGAGTACCAGGAAATACACTCCCCTGTGCAAAGGAAGTAGAGACAGTCACGCGAGTACCAGGAAATACACTCCCCCATGCAAAGGAAGTAGAGACTGTCACACGAGTACCAGGAAATACACTCCCCTGTGCAAAGGAAGTAGAGACAGTCACACGAGTACCAGGAAATACACTCCCCCATGCAAAGGAAGTAGAGACTGTCACACGAGTACCAGGAAATACACTCCCCTGTGCAAAGGAAGTAGAGACTGTCACACGAGTACCAGGAAATACACTCCCCTGTGCAAAGGAAGTAGAGACAGTCACACGAGTAGCAGGACATACACTCCCCAATGTGAGCTCAGGAAGGAACTAAAACATTTTCAAATATAAAATTAATTTGTATTTGCCACAACGATACCAATTTGAACAACATTACATGTTGTTTTGAGTTATAAGTGAACACTTTTTAATCTGAGAACAATAAAACTAAGAGGAGAGTGCCCTCTAGTGTATAACCAGAGAAATTACATGGTTATGTCCTAGTGTAGATTCTCATTTTAAAGGGAAACAAAGCCAAAATTAACATAAACAATGAAAATGACATGTTAAAAAGAAACACCACCTTTAATACAAAAGTGCACCAGATAAATAATAACATTAACTTTTTTTCCAGGCCATTGGTACAAGATGAAAGCACTAGGGCAAAATAAAGAGACAGTAGGATAAGACGGAGACAGTAGGGCAAGACGGAGACAGTAGGGCAAGACGGAGACAGTAGGGCAAGACGGAGACATTAGGATAAGATGGAGAAAGTAGGGCAAGACGGAGACATTAGGATAAGAAGGAGACAGTAGGGCAAGATGGAGACAGTAGGGCAAGATGGAGACAGTAGGGCAAGATGGAGACAGTAGGACAAGAGGGAGACAGTAGGATAAGAGGGAGACAGTAGGATAAGATGGAGACAGTAAGACAAGATGGAGACAGTAAGACAAGATGGAGACAGTAGGACAAGATGGAGACAGTAAGACAAGATGGAGACAGTAAGACAAGATGGAGACAGTAGGGCAAGATGGAGACAGTAGGACAAGACGGAGACAGTAGGGCAAGACGGAAACAGTAGGGCAAGATGGAGACAGTAGGGCAAGATGGAAACAGTAGGGCAAGATGGAGACTGTAGGGCAAGATGGAGACAGTAGGGCAAGATGGAAACAGTAGAACAAGACGGAGACAGTAGGGCAAGACGGAAACAGTAGGGCAAGATGGAGACAGTAGGGCAAGATGGAGACTGTAGGGCAAGATGGAGACAGTAGGGCAAGATGGAGACAGTAGGACAAGATGGAGACAGTAGGGCAAGATGGAGACAGTAGGGCAAGATGGAGACAGTAGGACAAGATGGAGACTGTAGGGCAAGATGGAGACAGTAGGGCAAGATGGAGACAGTAGGGCAAGATGGAGACAGTAGGACAAGATGGAGACAGTAGGACAAGATGGAGACAGTAGGACAAGATGGAGACAGTAGGGCAAGATGGAGACAGTAGGACAAGATGGAGACTGTAGGGCAAGATGGAGACAGTAGGGCAAGATGGAGACAGTAGAACAAGATGGAGACAGTAGGGCAAGATGGAGACAGTAGGACAAGATGGAGACTGTAGGGCAAGATGGAGACAGTAGGGCAAGATGGAGACAGTAGGACAAGATGGGGACAGTAGGACAAGACGGAGACTCTATTGAGATAGAGACAGTAGGGTAAAACAGTGTTTGTGGGACTGTATGGAGTCTTGATTCACTACACTCAGATGGTAGTTATTTCGCTGGGCTAGAAAAAAACTGGCCTATTGAGTGCATAAGCGGAAGAGCTGTGTATCTGCAGTTGAAGTTACTTTAGCAGCAGATGTTGTGTCCTCACTGTATCAGAAGTTATGGGGGCACCTCAGGGTGAAGGATCGGCCTCTGTGTTTATTTCCTGGTGCCTCCGCCATTGACCTTGTTGTGTTTTGCTTTGGGGGAGGATGAGACAAACATACTAATTGGGGGAAAACAGAAAGTTTCCAAGGTAACAACATCCTCTGGGGAATGTGCCCAAATCCTCTCTCATTGCCCGCTGGGCACAACTGGTCTCATCTATATAGATTCACAGGAACTGGCAGTGTAAAGGCAAAGTTAACCCTTTGTGAAACAAAGAGTGGCCTTCTGCAGTTTAATTGTGTTTTTTTGTTTCTAGATACATTTTTAATTAAGGCCACCCTGTATCCTAGCAACTAGTTATGTGCCTGAACGTCAGAATGGAGGAGGAAACGTTTGCATCGAATGGTCGGTGATACAAAGTGATATTTGTTTTTATACCTATGGGCGGGAGTTGCCATATTGATTACTGTGAGCCGAGAACATTCCTTTTCCTTCTTATCTGAAGACAAACACAGTGTGAAATTCAAAGCAACTTCCCAGTTTCCTCATTTCACTGATGTGAAAGTATCTGTCTGTTCTCAGGTTGTGACTCTGGAAACAATGTAGCAGCCGGCAGTTTAGTGGCTAAACAGGAGTAATCAAAGGTTATAGAGAAAAACATGAGCTTGTCCCATTGGGCTCCGATAATAACAATTATTATTATTAATAACGTAGCAGTTGTACTAAATTCTACTTTCCCTTCGGCAGAGGGAGTTATTGGCTATTCCTATATATCCCATAATCCTCAGCAGGTACAAGCCATCTTGTCGTGAGGTTAGGGTACACAAGTACCAGGAAGTAGAGACGGTCAGACGAGTACCAGGAAATACACTCCCCCGTGCAAAGGAAGTAGAGACAGTCACATGAGTACCGGGAAATACACCCCCCCCCCCGTGCAAAGGAAGTAGAGACTGTCAGACGAGTACCAGGAAATACACTCCCCCGTGCAAAGGAAGTAGAGACAGTCACGAGTACCGGGAAATACACCCCCCCCCCGTGCAAAGGAAGTAGAGACTGTCATACCAGTACCAGGAAATACACTCCCCCGTGCAAAGGAAGTAGAGACAGTCAGACGAGTACCATGAAATACACTCCCCCGTGCAAAGGAAGTAGAGACAGTTACACGAGTACCAGGAAATACACTCCCCCGTGCAAAGGAAGTAGAGACAGTCACATGGAGTACCAGGAAATACACTCCCCTGTGCAAAGAAAGTAGAGACAGTCACACGAGTACCAGGAAATACACTCCCCCGTGCAAAGGAAGTAGAGACAGTCACATGGAGTACCAGGAAATACACACCCCTGTGCAAAGGAAGTAGAGATAGTCACACGAGTACCAGGAAATACACTCCCCCGTGCAAAGGAAGTAGAGACAGTTACACGAGTACCAGGAAATTCACTCCCCCGTGCAAAGGAAGTAGAGACAGTCACATGGAGTACCAGGAAATACACTCCCCTGTGCAAAGGAAGTAGAGACAGTCAGACGAGTACCAGGAAATACACTCCCGCGTGCAAAGGAAGTAGAGACAGTCACACGAGTACCAGGAAATACACTCCCCCGTGCAAAGGAAGTAGAGACAGTTACACGAGTACCAGGAAATTCACTCCCCCGTGCAAAGGAAGTAGAGACAGTCACATGGAGTACCAGGAAATACACTCCCCTGTGCAAAGGAAGTAGAGACAGTCAGACGAGTACCAGGAAATACTTTCCCTTCGGCAGAGGGAGTTATTGGCTATTCCTATATATCCCATAATCCTCAGCAGGTACAAGCCATCTTGTCGTGAGGTTAGGGTACACAAGTACCAGGAAGTAGAGACGGTCAGACGAGTACCAGGAAATACACTCCCCCGTGCAAAGGAAGTAGAGACAGTCACATGAGTACCGGGAAATACACCCCCCCCCGTGCAAAGGAAGTAGAGACTGTCAGACGAGTACCAGGAAATACACTCCCCCGTGCAAAGGAAGTAGAGACAGTCACGAGTACCGGGAAATACACCCCCCCCCCGTGCAAAGGAAGTAGAGACTGTCATACCAGTACCAGGAAATACACTCCCCCGTGCAAAGGAAGTAGAGACAGTCAGACGAGTACCATGAAATACACTCCCCCGTGCAAAGGAAGTAGAGACAGTTACACGAGTACCAGGAAATACACTCCCCCGTGCAAAGGAAGTAGAGACAGTCACATGGAGTACCAGGAAATACACTCCCCTGTGCAAAGAAAGTAGAGACAGTCACACGAGTACCAGGAAATACACTCCCCCGTGCAAAGGAAGTAGAGACAGTCACATGGAGTACCAGGAAATACACACCCCTGTGCAAAGGAAGTAGAGATAGTCACACGAGTACCAGGAAATACACTCCCCCGTGCAAAGGAAGTAGAGACAGTTACACGAGTACCAGGAAATTCACTCCCCCGTGCAAAGGAAGTAGAGACAGTCACATGGAGTACCAGGAAATACACTCCCCTGTGCAAAGGAAGTAGAGACAGTCAGACGAGTACCAGGAAATACACTCCCCCGTGCAAAGGAAGTAGAGACAGTTACACGAGTACCAGGAAATTCACTCCCCCGTGCAAAGGAAGTAGAGACAGTCACATGGAGTACCAGGAAATACACTCCCCTGTGCAAAGGAAGTAGAGACAGTCAGACGAGTACCAGGAAATACTTTCCCTTCGGCAGAGGGAGTTATTGGCTATTCCTATATATCCCATAATCCTCAGCAGGTACAAGCCATCTTGTCGTGAGGTTAGGGTACACAAGTACCAGGAAGTAGAGACGGTCAGACGAGTACCAGGAAATACACTCCCCCGTGCAAAGGAAGTAGAGACAGTCACATGAGTACCGGGAAATACACCCCCCCCGTGCAAAGGAAGTAGAGACTGTCAGACGAGTACCAGGAAATACACTCCCCCGTGCAAAGGAAGTAGAGACAGTCACGAGTACCGGGAAATACACCCCCCCCCGTGCAAAGGAAGTAGAGACTGTCATACCAGTACCAGGAAATACACTCCCCCGTGCAAAGGAAGTAGAGACAGTCAGACGAGTACCATGAAATACACTCCCCCGTGCAAAGGAAGTAGAGACAGTTACACGAGTACCAGGAAATACACTCCCCCGTGCAAAGGAAGTAGAGACAGTCACATGGAGTACCAGGAAATACACTCCCCTGTGCAAAGAAAGTAGAGACAGTCACACGAGTACCAGGAAATACACTCCCCCGTGCAAAGGAAGTAGAGACAGTCACATGGAGTACCAGGAAATACACACCCCTGTGCAAAGGAAGTAGAGATAGTCACACGAGTACCAGGAAATACACTCCCCCGTGCAAAGGAAGTAGAGACAGTTACACGAGTACCAGGAAATTCACTCCCCCGTGCAAAGGAAGTAGAGACAGTCACATGGAGTACCAGGAAATACACTCCCCTGTGCAAAGGAAGTAGAGACAGTCAGACGAGTACCAGGAAATACACTCCCGCGTGCAAAGGAAGTAGAGACAGTCACACGAGTACCAGGAAATACACTCCCCCGTGCAAAGGAAGTAGAGACAGTTACACGAGTACCAGGAAATTCACTCCCCCGTGCAAAGGAAGTAGAGACAGTCACATGGAGTACCAGGAAATACACTCCCCTGTGCAAAGGAAGTAGAGACAGTCAGACGAGTACCAGGAAATACTTTCCCTTCGGCAGAGGGAGTTATTGGCTATTCCTATATATCCCATAATCCTCAGCAGGTACAAGCCATCTTGTCGTGAGGTTAGGGTACACAAGTACCAGGAAGTAGAGACGGTCAGACGAGTACCAGGAAATACACTCCCCCGTGCAAGGGAAGTAGAGACAGTCACATGAGTACCGGGAAATACACCCCCCCCCGTGCAAAGGAAGTAGAGACTGTCAGACGAGTACCAGGAAATACACTCCCCCGTGCAAAGGAAGTAGAGACAGTCACGAGTACCGGGAAATACACCCCCCCCCGTGCAAAGGAAGTAGAGACTGTCATACCAGTACCAGGAAATACACTCCCCCGTGCAAAGGAAGTAGAGACAGTCAGACGAGTACCATGAAATACACTCCCCCGTGCAAAGGAAGTAGAGACAGTCACATGGAGTACCAGGAAATACACTCCCCTGTGCAAAGAAAGTAGAGACAGTCACACGAGTACCAGGAAATACACTCCCCCGTGCAAAGGAAGTAGAGACAGTCACATGGAGTACCAGGAAATACACACCCCTGTGCAAAGGAAGTAGAGATAGTCACACGAGTACCAGGAAATACACTCCCCCGTGCAAAGGAAGTAGAGACAGTTACACGAGTACCAGGAAATTCACTCCCCCGTGCAAAGGAAGTAGAGACAGTCACATGGAGTACCAGGAAATACACTCCCCTGTGCAAATGAAGTAGAGACAGTTACACGAGTACCAGGAAATTCACTCCCCCGTGCAAAGGAAGTAGAGACAGTCACATGAAGTACCAGGAAATACACTCCCCTGTGCAAAGAAAGTAGAGACAGTCACACGAGTACCAGGAAATACACTCCCCCGTGCAAAGGAAGTAGAGACAGTCACATGGAGTACCAGGAAATACACACCCCTGTGCAAAGGAAGTAGAGATAGTCACACGAGTACCAGGAAATACACTCCCCCGTGCAAAGGAAGTAGAGACAGTCACATGGAGTACCAGGAAATACACTCCCCTGTGCAAAGAAAGTAGAGACAGTCACACGAGTACCAGGAAATACACTCCCCTGTGCAAAGGAAGTAGAGACAGTCACACGAGTACCAGGAAATACACTCCCCCGTGCAAAGGAAGTAGAGACAGTCAGACGAGTACCAGGAAATACACTCCCCCGTGCAAAGGAAGTAGAGACAGTTACACGAGTACCAGGAAATTCACTCCCCCGTGCAAAGGAAGTAGAGACAGTCACATGGAGTACCAGGAAATACACTCCCCTGTGCAAAGAAAGTAGAGATAGTCACACGAGTACCAGGAAATACACTCCCCCGTGCAAAGGAAGTAGAGACAGTTACACGAGTACCAGGAAATTCACTCCCCCGTGCAAAGGAAGTAGAGACAGTCACATGGAGTACCAGGAAATACACTCCCCTGTGCAAAGGAAGTAGAGACAGTCAGACGAGTACCAGGAAATACACTCCCGCGTGCAAAGGAAGTAGAGACAGTCACACGAGTACCAGGAAATACACTCCTCCATGCAAAGGAAGTAGAGACAGTCATACGAGGGGAGTGTATTTCCTGGTGACTGTCTCTACTTTCTTTGCACAGGGGATTACTTTACGGCGGAAGTATTAAAGGGGGGTTTGCTGCTGCACGCCATCACACAGTCCATGACCCTCTCAGAGCAGCTCATGTGCCCGAACCAGAATCTCCAGCTTGTTCCACGTGATGCTCGTCCCTGGGAGACAAACCACATTAACAGATTATTAATTATATATATTTCCAAGGAAAGCCAGCACTCTCGAATAGAAAGTTCATATGCCTGGGTGAAGTATCCTATAATTTTATCCACAAGAAATCCAAGAAGTTCCACACTCACGGGTCTTACTTTAATAAAAATGTTTTTATTGCAGAGCTTACAGCCTAATGTTTCGGTGCATTAATCACAACCATGGATGCATTATATACATACACTGGCAGGAAATTGTGATGACGATGCTTGCTGGTAATTAACATAATCAGGTAATTATAGATTACAAAAGAACCCCCTGCATATACAGTATTTAAATCACTTGTATGTTATCACGGCCCTTTCTGTGATTCATTTAACCCCAACCTCCCCGATAAGAAACAACTCACATAGTTACCCATATCCACTTTTTCTTTTTAAAAACTACTTATGTATCATTTTTTAAAGTGAATGTGGGACATAATAGGGGCACCTTTTGGCGTTGGTGATGCAGATAACACGGCCTCTGTTTGCCACAAGATTTGGGTTTCCCATCAGAGTAGTCCTGGACTCGTGCTGACAATCCGGTATTTTACACAGGGATTCCACTGCCTCCACTAGACCATGCACAATACTGCAGCACTCCGGATCTGCGCGGGGATTGGGGGGTCCGATCACAGCTAAAGCCAACATTAACTACAGTGGGAATATGAACCCAATATGACTTGCATTCCCTGGCACAAAACTGGCACTTGCAGGGCAAGATCTGCCCCAGAGAAGTAACACTACTTGTCTCAGTAGCACAGAATTCTGTATAAAATCACTCACTTCCCGATTCCAAAAATTCAGTGAGCGAGACCCAGAGTCACTGACCTGTGGGAGAAACAAATCCATTACCATCAGATCTAATGCACACTGACCCTACTAGGGGCAACTAAGGACATACTTGGCCATCTGTGCAGGTGAGAGAGGGGAGGGATACACAGTCCCAGTACAGTAGGTACAGTAGGTATGTGGGTAGGTAGTTTGTGTGCAGGTGAGAGAGGGGAGGGATACACAGTCTCAGTACAGTAGGTACAGTAGGTATGAGGGTAGGTAGTTTGTGTGCAGGTGAGAGAGGGGAGGGATACACAGTCCCAGAACAGTAGGTACAGTAGGTATGTGGGTAGGTAGTTTGTGTGCAGGTGAGAGAGGGGAGGGATACACAGTCCCAGAACAGTAGGTACAGTAGGTATGTGGGTAGGTAGTTTGTGTGCAGGTGGGGGAGGGATACACAGTCCCAGAACAGTAGGTACAGTAGGTATGTGGGTAGGTAGTTTGTGTGCAGGTGGGGGAGGGATACACAGTCCCAGAACAGTAGGTACAGTAGGTATGTGGGTAGGTAGTTTGTGTGCAGGTGAGAGAGGGGAGGGATACACAGTCCCAGAACAGTAGGTACAGTAGGTATGTGGGTAGGTAGTTTGTGTGCAGGTGAGAGAGGGGAGGGATACACAGTCCCAGAACAGTAGGTACAGTAGGTATGTGGGTAGGTAGTTTGTGTGCAGGTGAGAGAGGGGAGGGATACACAGTCCCAGAACAGTAGGTACAGTAGGTATGTGGGTAGGTAGTTTGTGTGCAGGTGAGAGAGGGGAGGGATACACAGTCCCAGAACAGTAGGTACAGTAGGTATGTGGGTAGGTAGTTTGTGTGCAGGTGAGAGAGGGGAGGGATACACAGTCCCAGAACAGTAGGTACAGTAGGTATGTGGGTAGGTAGTTTGTGTGCAGGTGAGAGAGGGGAGGGATACACAGTCCCAGAACAGTAGGTACAGTAGGTATGTGGGTAGGTAGTTTGTGTGCAGGTGGGAGAGGGGAGGGATACACAGTCCCAGAACAGTAGGTACAGTAGGTATGTGGGTAGGTAGTTTGTGTGCAGGTGAGAGAGGGGAGGGATACACAGTCCCAGAACAGTAGGTACAGTAGGTATGTGGGTAGGTAGTTTGTGTGCAGGTGAGAGAGGGGAGGGATACACAGTCCCAGAACAGTAGGTACAGTAGGTATGTGGGTAGGTAGTTTGTGTACAGGTGGGGGAGGGGAGGGATACACAGTCCCAGTACAGTAGGTACAGTAGGTATGTGGGTAGGTAGTTTGTGTGCAGGTGGGAGAGGGGAGGGATACACAGTCCCAGTACAGTAGGTACAGTAGGTATGTGGGTAGGTAGTTTCTGTACAGGTGGGAGAGGGGAGGGATACACAGTCCCAGTACAGTAGGTACAGTAGGTATGTGGGTAGGTAGTTTGTGTGCAGGTGGGAGAGGGGAGGGATACACAGTCCCAGTACAGTAGGTACAGTAGGTATGTGGGTAGGTAGTTTCTGTACAGGTGGGAGAGGGGAGGGATACACAGTCCCAGTACAGTAGGTACAGTAGGTATGTGGGTAGGTAGTTTGTGTGCAGGTGGGAGAGGGGAGGGATACACAGTCCCAGTACAGTAGGTACAGTAGGTATGTGGGTAGGTAGTTTGTGTCCAGGTGGGGGAGGGGAGGGATACACAGTCCCGGTACAGTAGGTATAATAGGTATGTGGGTAGGTAGTTTCTGTACAGGTCGGAGAGGAGAGGGATACAAAGTCCCAGTACAGTAGGTACAGTAGGTATGTGGGTAGGTGTTTGTGTGCAGGTGGGAGAGGGGAGGGATACACAGTCCCAGTACAGTAGGTACAGTAGGTATGAGGGTAGGTAGTTTGTGTGCAGGTGGGGGAGGGGAGGGATACACAGTCCCAGTACAGTAGGTACAGTAGGTATGTGGGTAGGTAGTTTGTGTGCAGGTGGGGGAGGGGAGGGATACACAGTCCCAGTACAGTAGGTACAGTAGGTATGAGGGTAGGTAGTTTGTGTGCAGGTGGGGGAGGGGAGGGATACACAGTCCCAGTACAGTAGGTACAGTAGGTATGTGGGTAGGTAGTTTGTGTACAGGTGGGAGAGGGGAGGGATACACAGTCCCAGTACAGTAGGTACAGTAGGTATGTGGGTAGGTAGTTTGTGTGCAGGTGAGAGAGGGGAGGGATACACAGTCCCAGTACAGTAGGTACAGTAGGTATGTGGGTAGGTAGTTTGTGTACAGGTGGGAGAGGGGAGGGATACACAGTCCCAGTACAGTAGGTACAGTAGGTATGTGGGTAGGTAGTTTGTGTCCAGGTGGGGGAGGGGAGGGATACACAGTCCCGGTACAGTAGGTATAATAGGTATGTGGGTAGGTAGTTTCTGTACAGGTCGGAGAGGAGAGGGATACAAAGTCCCAGTACAGTAGGTACAGTAGGTATGTGGGTAGGTGTTTGTGTGCAGGTGGGAGAGGGGAGGGATACACAGTCCCAGTACAGTAGGTACAGTAGGTATGTGGGTAGGTAGTTTGTGTGCAGGTGGGGGAGGGGAGGGATACACAGTCCCAGTACAGTAGGTACAGTAGGTATGAGGGTAGGTAGTTTGTGTGCAGGTGGGGGAGGGGAGGGATACACAGTCCCAGTACAGTAGGTACAGTAGGTATGTGGGTAGGTAGTTTGTGTACAGGTGGGAGAGGGGAGGTATACACAGTCCCAGTACAGTAGGTACAGTAGGTATGTGGGTAGGTAGTTTGTGTGCAGGTGAGAGAGGGGAGGGATACACAGTCCCAGTACAGTAGGTACAGTAGGTATGTGGGTAGGTAGTTTGTGTACAGGTGGGAGAGGGGAGGGATACACAGTCCCAGTACAGTAGGTATGTGGGTAGGTAGTTTGTGTGCAGGTGGGAGAGGGGAGGGATACACAGTCCCAGTACAGTAGGTACAGTAGGTATGTGGGTAGGTAGTTTGTGTGCAGGTGGGAGAGGGGAGGGATACACAGTCCCAGTACAGTAGGTACAGTAGGTATGTGGGTAGGTAGTTTGTGTCCAGGTGGGGGAGGGGAGGGATACACAGTCCCAGTACAGTAGGTACAGTAGGTATGAGGGTAGGTAGTTTGTGTGCAGGTGGGAGAGGGGAGGGATACACAGTCCCAGTACAGTAGGTACAGTAGGTAGGTGGGTAGGTAGTTTGTGTACAGGTGGGGGAGGGGAGGGATACACAGTCCCAGTACAGTAGGTACAGTAGGTATGTGGGTAGGTAGTTTGTGTCCAGGTGGGGGAGGGGAGGGATACACAGTCCCGGTACAGTAGGTATGTGGGTAGGTAGTTTCTGTACAGGTCGGAGAGGAGAGGGATACAAAGTCCCAGTACAGTAGGTACAGTAGGTATGAGGGTAGGTAGTTTGTGTGCAGGTGGGGGAGGGGAGGGATACACAGTCCCAGTACAGTAGGTACAGTAGGTATGTGGGTAGGTAGTTTGTGTGCAGGTGGGGGAGGGGAGGGATACACAGTCCCAGTACAGTAGGTACAGTAGGTATGAGGGTAGGTAGTTTGTGTGCAGGTGGGGGAGGGGAGGGATACACAGTCCTAGTACAGTAGGTACAGTAGGTATGTGGGTAGGTAGTTTGTGTGCAGGTGGGGGAGGGGAGGGATACACAGTCCCAGTACAGTAGGTACAGTAGGTATGTGGGTAGGTAGTTTGTGTGCAGGTGGGGGAGGGGAGGGATACACAGTCCCAGTACAGTAGGTACAGTAGGTATGTGGGTAGGTAGTTTGTGTGCAGGTGGGGGAGGGGAGGGATACACAGTCCCAGTACAGTAGGTACAGTAGGTATGTGGGTAGGTAGTTTGTGTACAGGTGGGAGAGGGGAGGGATACACAGTCCCAGTACAGTAGGTACAGTAGGTATGTGGGTAGGTAGTTTGTGTGTAGGTGGGAGAGGGGAGGGATACACAGTCCCAGTACAGTAGGTACAGTAGGTATGTGGGTAGGTAGTTTGTGTACAGGTGGGAGAGGGGAGGGATACACAGTCCCAGTACAGTAGGTACAGTAGGTATGTGGGTAGGTAGTTTGTGTACAGGTGGGAGAGGGGAGGGATACACAGTCCCAGTACAGTAGGTACAGTAGGTATGTGGGTAGGTAGTTTGTGTGCAGGTGGGAGAGGGGAGGGATACACAGTCCCAGTACAGTAGGTACAGTAGGTATGTGGGTAGGTAGTTTGTGTGCAGGTGGGAGAGGGGAGGGATACACAGTCCCAGTACAGTAGGTACAGTAGGTATGTGGGTAGGTAGTTTGTGTACAGGTGGGAGAGGGGAGGGATACACAGTCCCAGTACAGTAGGTACAGTAGGTATGTGGGTAGGTAGTTTCTGGGAGAGGATGTAGAAACACATTGCTTATGTCTATTGTCTAAGGAGAAATAAAGCAACGTACCAGTTTCCTGAAGGGAAATATATTGTACACGATCCTAGAATATTCCAATGAAGTTTCTATCGCACACGTCTACAGGGATTTGGATATTGGGGCCAGAGGGATGATCCCGGTTCTTAGTGAAAATATCAAACTGCATGTGCTGTCGACACAACTCTGACACATAGAGGCAGTGATCCACCACAAACACTGAAAGTCGTCATCTTGTCTAAAGGGCGAGATTTCCTTATTGATACAGTGACACCCCCCCCCCCATGAGACTGTCTCAGTCTGGTCTCACACAATTCATTACACATCATTAAAGGGTAACTAAATAGATCTTTGTTAGCTCCCACAACTGACTTTACAGACAATCTAAGGTCCCTATCAGATACGGATCAGCCCCTGCCCCGGTGAGCTTGCAATCTAAGGTCCCTATCACACACTAGTTGTAGGTTGGACTTAGAGGGTACGGAGCACATTTCATTGCCATCGTACCTGCCCTTTTCTCACCTGGGCACAGAAGTGCCTCTCACAGTCGAGAGGCAAGAGAGACAGAGAGATATAGATACCGAGAGAGTGAAAGAGAGACAGAGAGATATAGATACAGAGAGAGTGAAAGAGAGAGAGTGAAAGAGAGAGATATATATGAGTTAGACAAGCAGTAGGACAGCTCCCTCCTTCACCTCTCAGGCCAATCAGACTCTGCACCTCCTGAGATTCCATTTCTTACATTGGGTCCCAGTCCTGTCACCCCAGATCTAATGAGCCCAGAGATTTTTGTACAGACCAGGCACTTCCTCTGTTCCCCCAAAGCCCAAACCCCAACTTCAACTGCCCTGGGACACCCCCTCCCCCTCCCCCACTTCCCTCACCACATTTGCCCCTGAAATCCCTTCTGAAACTCCCTTACACCTCCCTCTGAGCCCCATTCCTTCCCCTGCTCCCCATTAGTCTCCCACTGTCAGTGCCACAGGGAGAAGCTCACAAGCTGAACCCCCTCACCTCTCTGTATCACTGGGAGCCCCGGGCTCTTCCTGCTGAACTCACTTCCTGTCAGAGGTCCAGCACCTCCTCTCTCCCCCATGAACTGTACATTTCGCCCTTTCATGCTGTTTGGTCTCTGCCGCTTTCTGTATTTCCCCCTCGGGGCGGACTCTGAGCGGCGCAAAACACACTGATTGGCTGATTTCATAGATTAGCAGGAAGAACCGGTGAGCGAATTTTCGCGGTATTTCCGCTGTATACTGAGCCGGAACTCTGGCTTGGGAACGTCTATGGAGTATAGTTCTTCCAGTCGGAATTTTACTCAGGGAGACTCTCTGAAGCGGAAATGACGCGCGCTTGACAGTCTCACCTGCGGCTGCTCCAGCTGAGTGACACTTCCCTGACAGGACTGAGGAGACAAACGGAACCGGAAGAGCTGGTGGGACCTGGAACTTTATTTTGCTTCTGGAGAGAGGGAGGGTGAGTCTGAGCAAAAAGTCCAAACGTACAGTCACTCACTCCTTCACTCACTGGCACACTCAATCACTGACTCACCCACCCACTCACTCACTCACTGACACACTCCCTCACCGGCGCCTTCACTCCTTCACTGGCACACTCATTAGTCCTAACTAAGTCACTCACTCACTGACAGACTGACTCCCTCACTCATACATTTACTTACTGCCACCTTCACTCACTCACTCACTCACTCACTCACTGACACACTCACTCCCACATACACTCACTGACAGAATGTCTCCCCCCTCACTCACTCACTAACTGGCTCCCTCGTTCACTCACTCACAGGCACCTTCACTCACTGGGTCACTCACTCACTGACACACTCACTCCCACATACACTCACTGACAGAATGTCTCCCCCCTCACTCACTCACTAACTGGCTCCCTCGTTCACTCACTCACAGGCACCTTCACTCACTGGGTCACTCACTCACTGACAGACTGTCTCCCTCACTCATACACTCACTCACTCACTGACACACACACTCCCACATACACTCACTGACAGACTGTCTCCCTTACTCACTAACTAGCTCCCTCCTTCACTCACTCACTCATACACTCACTCCCTCACAGGCGCCTTCACTCACTGGCACACTCATTAGTCCTAACTAAGTCACTCACTCACTGACAGACTGACTCCCTCACTCATACATTTACTCACTGGCACCTTCACTCACTCACTCACTGACACACTCACTCCCACATACACTCACTGACAGACTGTCTCCCTCACTCACTAACTGGCTCCCTCCTTCACTCACTGACAGACTGACTCCCTCACTCATACATTTACTTACTGGCACCTTCACTCACTCACCAACACACTCACTGACAGACTGTCTCCCCCCCTCACTCACTAACTGGCTCCCTCCTTCACTCACTCAATCACGGGCACCTTCACTCACTGGCTCACTCACTCACTGACAGACTGTCTCCCTCACTCATACACTCACTCACTCACTGACACACACACTCCCACATACACTCACTGACAGACTGTCTCCCTTACTCACTAACTAGCTCCCTCCTTCACTCACTCACTCATACACTCACTCTCTCACAGGTGCCTTCAGTCACTGGCTCACTCACCCACTCACTAACAGACTGGCACCTTCACTCATACACTCACTCATTCACTGAGCCCCCACTCCCTCTATCACTGGCACTCTGGCACACCCACTCACTGGCTCCCTCCTTCACTCATTCACTCACTCACTCATACACACTCCCTCCCCGGCATCTTCACTCACCGTCACACTCACTCTGACATACTGACTTCCTCACTCATACACTCACTTACTGGCTCTCATCTTCACTCACTCACTCACTCACTCATACACACTCCCTCCCCGGCACCTTCACTCACTAGCACACTCACTCACTGACAGACTGGCTCCCTCACTCATTCACTCACTTGTTCCATCCCTCACTGGCACCCTTCCTCATTATAAGCACCCTCATCACTCATCCAGTTACTGACAGACTAGCACCCTCACTGACTGGCACCTTCATGTACTCTCTCATATACAGGGTACTGTACACTCACTAACAGGCCCTTAGAGTGAATGTAGCACATCAGTTTGGCAGTTGTAGTTTATTTATAGAATTCTACTGTACATACAGCCTTGTGCTGGAGGGCCGCTGTTAGTCTCAGCTGTCAGGCTCAGGCTTTGTAATGCTGGGCACCAGTGGAGCTGCTCTGTCTTTCTGCTGTTGTGGGGGTCCTGCTGCTCTCACATGGGGAACTGTGTAGGCTGTTTTGGGATTAGACAATATCAGTTTCCGGTGCTTATTTGTTTCCCCAGAAGCATGAGCTGCACCATAGAGAAAGTTCTGGCTGATGCCAAAGAATTAGTGGAGCGGCTGCGGGAACACGACGGTGCGGCGGAATCTCTTATCGAGCAGACGACCACCCTGAATAAACGAGTGGAAGCCATGAAACAGGTATTACTAGCCACATTATCTACTGATGCCCACAGCACTGTCCCTTCAAACTACAACTCTCTGCATCTCCTGGGCTGTCAGGGAGTTGTCAGCAGAGGGGTCGATGCTCAGAACAGAGGCAGCAGTTCTAATGTAACTAAGCCATAGAGTGTGGTTGTGACCCGTCATGTTGCTGCATTTACAGTACCAAGAGGAGGTGCAGGAGCTGAATGAAATAGCCAGGCACCGGCCACGTTCTACTCTGGTCCTTGGGATTCAGCAAGAGAACCGACAAATTCGGCAACTTCAGCAGGAAAACAAAGGTTGGATTATGTGATCTCCTCCTTCTCACTATTTCTGACTATAGGGAGCTGCAGTACAACACATGGGGGCCTAGGTCTCCCTCCATTCCGAAATCACTCACCCTGCAGTTTGGCATCTTAGATGTGGGGGGCAGGGCTGATAATTCGAGTGTCACTGATACGTGTGTCCTATTTTGTCACAGAATTACATGGTTCCCTTAAAGAGCACCAGTCTGCACTGGAACTGATCATGAGCAAATACAGGGAGCAAATGTTTCGCCTGCTCATGGCCAGCAAAAAGGATGATCCTGGGATTATTATGAAGCTGAAAGAGCAACACTCCATGGTAAGTCTCTCTTTGTGTAGGGTAACTGTATGGGGTAGGGCAGTTAACTCCCAGGCTTGAATCTGTAAAGGCTTGAGTCTGTGAGGCTGGGGTCTGTGAGGCTGGGGTCTGTGAGGCTTGAGTCTGTGAGGCTGGGGTCTGTGAGGCTGGGGTCTGTGAGGCTGGGGTCTGTGAGGCTGCGGTCTGTGAGGCTGGGGTCTGTGAGGCTGGAGTCTGTGAGGCTGGGGTCTGTGAGGCTGGAGTCTGTGAGGCTGGAGTCTGTGAGGCTGGAGTCTGTGAGGCTGGGGTCTGTGAGGCTGGAGTCTGTGAGGCTGGGGTCTGTGAGGCTGGAGTCTGTGAGGCTGGAGTCTGTGAGGCTGGGGTCTGTGAGGCTGGAGTCTGTGAGGCTGGGGTCTGTGAGGCTGGAGTCTGTGAGGCTGGGGTCTGTGAGGCTGGAGTCTGTGAGGCTGGAGTCTGTGAGGCTGGGGTCTGTGAGGCTGGAGTCTGTGAGGCTGGGGTCTGTGAGGCTGGAGTCTGTGAGGCTGGAGTCTGTGAGGCTGGGGTCTGTGAGGCTGGAGTCTGTGAGGCTGGAGTCTGTGAGGCTGGAGTCTGTGAGGCTGGAGTCTGTGAGGCTGGAGTCTGTGATGCTTTAGTGTATAAGGCTAGAGTGTGTGTGAGGCTAGAGTGTGTCTGTGAGGCTAGAGTGTCTGTGAGGCTAGAGTCTTGCAATTATAGAGCTGCCCCTTATGTAAGGGATTATGTCATAATTACTAAATTTCAACCAATAACCTGCTGAGGCAGAATTCATACTCACCAATTGCTTCTCTTGTCCCCCAATGTTCCTCATGCAGGAGTTAGAGGCTCACATAGAGAAAATCAGTGAAATGACAGCAGTGATGAGACGGGCCATTGAAATGGATGAGCAGCAGGATAACCGAGAACATGATCGGATCATTAAACTGGAGGTGGGTGCCTGCAACTGTATTGGGGAATGCTGGGAAGTTAAGTGGGTGCAGTTAAAGTGGGTTTTCACCTTCCAAACACTTTTTCAGTTGAGTTGTTTGCAGATAGTTCTCCAGAAATAAAGACTTTTTTTTTTTTCAATTGCTTAGAATTTTTTGTTTTTTAACCGTTTTTCCAAAATGTCATTTTAAAGTTAAATGTTCCTGTCTCAGTCTGACAGCTCAGAAATTCAGGGGCAAACTTTGAACTGTTACAATTTACTACATTTAGTTGCTAAATTAGTTGATACATTTAGTTGCTGCAATTAGTTGCTACATTTAGTTGATACATTTCTGTGGAATATTTGCAACTATTGTATCAATTCTAACAGCTGCCTGTAATGAAACTCAGGGATTCTGCTCAACAGGGACAAAGATAAGAAATTTATGGACTAAATGTATCAATTTAGAACAGTTTAGAGGGGCGGCGACCCCCTCCCAGAGCAGCTTTGTAAAGATGAAAAATTAGACTTACACTTCAATATTAGAAAAACAGGCACACATAGGAAATATAAAATAATTAGGAAAAGTCTTTATTTCTGGTGAACTGACAGAAAACAACTGAAATGGAAAAAGTTTGGAAGGTGAACAACCCCTTTAAAGGAACAGTAACACCAAAAAATGAAAGTGTAGTGTTGCCCCACACTGGTAAAACTGGTGTGTTTGCTTCAGAAATACTACTATTGTTCCTATAAACAAGCTGCTGAATAGCAAAGGCGGAAATTAAAAAAGGATATATGGCACAGGTTAAATAGTGGATAGCCGATAACATTATGTTCTACCGAGCTTATCTGCTGTGTAACTTGAGCCTTTTCTCCTTTAAATAGCTGCCCCCATGGCTACACAGCAGCTTGTTTATATAAACTATAGTAGTACTTATGTTATCTACTGTGTTTCCTGTGCTTGAATGGCTTGCCCCCATGGCTACACAGCAGCTTGTTTATATAAACTATAGTAGTACTTATCTGTTATCTACTGTGTATCCTGTGCTTGAATGGCTGCCCCCATGGCTACACAGCAGCTTGTTTATATAAACTATAGTAGTACTTATCTGTTATCTACTGTGTTTCCTGTGCTTGAATGGCTTGCCCCCATGGCTACACAGCAGCTTGTTTATATAAACTATAGTAGTACTTATCTGTTATCTACTGTGTATCCTGTGCTTGAATGGCTGCCCCCATGGCTACACAGCAGCTTGTTTATATAAACTATAGTAGTACGTATCTGTTATCTACTGTGTATCCTGTGCTTGAATGGCTGCCCCCATGGCTACACAGCAGCTTGTTTATATAAACTATAGTAGTACTTATCTGTTATCTACTGTGTATCCTGTGCTTGAATGGCTGCCCCCATGGCTACACAGCAGCTTGTTTATATAAACTATAGTAGTACTTATCTGTTATCTACTGTGTATCCTGTGCTTGAATGGCTGCCCCATGGCTACACAGCAGCTTGTTTATATAAACTATAGTAGTACTTATGTATTATCTACTGTGTATCCTGTGCTTGAATGGCTGCCCCCATGGCTACACAGCAGCTTCTTTATATAAACTATAGTAGTACTTATCTGTTATCTACTGTGTATCCTGTGCTTGAATGGCTGCCCCCATGGCTACACAGCAGCTTCTTTATATAAACTATAGTAGTATTTCTGAAGCAAAAACTTTATTACTTTAAAACAATTTCATTTTTTGATGTTACTGGTCCTTTAATATAGGAAAGGGATAAGTCAGTAGAAGAGAGGTGTATGATAGAAGAGCTGGGGCTAAGGTAGGAAGGGGAGGGCTGGCTTGCAAACGAGGGAAGGGCAAGTGAAAAAAAACGCTCCTTTTTGGGATATGGAAGGACAGGTGATGCTTTTTGGCTGAGATGAGATTTTATTTCCCCGCAGCAAGAAA
>CM076676.1:1861008-2005768 GCA_038501925.1 Xenopus petersii
GTTCTTCCTCTTCTCCTGAAGGTAAAACTGGACCCAGTTGTGAAGCCCCATCATCTCCTGCCCTCGCTTCGATTCTCCCACAAACACGTGCTCAAAGCCGCACGAATCGGGTCTGGAAGGCAACGAACGGGTCACAGAACTTTATATCCTTTTTACAACTCAACTGAGCTGAGAGTTGTAGTTTTGTACGAGTATTGCCAGTTCTTGTCCTAGATTGCCTGGCTATGACTGTGCTGCAGACTATGCCACAGATTTGGGCCCGGGCCCCGAAAAAGACACTGTCCAGCCTGTGGCTTCAGCTGTGGTAGAGTTACAACTCCCAGCAACCTACATAGTGAGTGCAGTAATCAGATGAATGGGGGTACCTACTTATTCAGTGGGGTTCGGGAGTACAGCTGGAACCAAATGAAATGGGGGTACCTACTTATTCAATGGGGTTCGGGAGTACAGCTGGAACCAAATGAAATGGGGGTACCTACTTATTCAATGGGGTTCGGGAGTACAGCCATAACCAAATAAAATGGGGGTACCTATTTATTCAATGGGGTTCGGGAGTACAGCTGGAACCAAATGAAATGGGGGTACCTACTTATTCAAAGGGGTTCGGGAGTACAGCTGGAACCAAATGAATGGAGGTACCTACTTATCCAATGGGGCTGGAACCAAATGAAATGGGGGTACCTACTTTTTCGATGGGGTTCGGGAGTACAGCCAGAACCAAATGAATGGGGTACCTACTTATCCAATGGGGCTGGAACCAAATGAATGGGGGTACCTACTTATTCAATGGGGTTCGGGAGTACAGCCAGAACCAAATGAAATGGGGGTACCTACTTTTTCAATGGGGTTCGGGAGTACAGCCATAACCAAATGAATGGGGTACCTACTTATCCAATGGGGCTGGAACCAAATGAATGGGGGTACCTACTTATGCAATGGGGTTCGGGAGTACAGCTGGAACCAAATGAATGGGGGTACCTACTTATTCAATGGGGTTCGGGAGTACAGCTGGAACCAAATGAAATGGGGGTACCTACTTTTTCAATGGGGTTCGGGAGTACAGCTGGAACCAAATGAAATGGGGGTACCTACTTTTTCAATGGGGTTCGGGAGTACAGCTGGAACCAAATGAAATGGGGGTACCTACTTATTCAAAGGGGTTCGGGAGTACAGCCATAACCAAATGAATGGGGTACCTACTTATCCAATGGGGCTGGAACCAAATGAAATGGGGGTACCTACTTATTCAATGGGGTTCGGGAGTACAGCCATAACCAAATGAAATGGGGGTACCTATTTATTCAGTGGGGTTCGGGAGTACAGCTGGAATCAAATGAAATGGGGGTACCTACTTATTCAATGGGGCTGGGTAGTACAGCCGTAACCAAATGAATAATGGGGTACCTACTTGCTCCCTGGGGTCCGTGAATACAGCTGGAACCAGATGTTGTACAGTTGGACCTTGAAGTCATTCCGGGAGGGTTTGGCTTGGTTCTTCCTCACCAGGTAGTCATGTGCCATCTGTGGGGGGGGCACAGAGAGAGACACCGGGAGTGATTGGGGCTTTGCCCAAGGACTAATGGGGGGCTGTACCCCTATCCTCTCACCTTCATCACTTTGGTTTCCAGAATGGCGTCCAGGAAGTTGTTGTTTTCAGCGATTTCCTCCGGAGTCACAACCTCGGCCACCCCCGTGTCCATCTCATAATTGTCCAGCAGGGAAATAAAGGCTGCGGGGAGTGAGGAACATGATTGGTTACAGTCTGTATGGCACCCGCCCCCTGCACAACACTGGCACTGCCCATCAGTCAGGAGCAATAGGAGACCAATGGGCAGCTGTAAAGGGAAACTAAAACTAAGATTTACTTGCAAACGTCTTCCTGCTCTTCAGCTTCTCCTCATCGACGAACTGGAAGAGCGGGAACGAGGCGCTGTCCCTGGCCTGGTTGGAGCCGGCGGGTACGTACCCTGCTTTACCCTAAATGGAATTATATTTATATATATATTATATAGAGAGAGACTAGAACTACTAGTGACGGACTTTACAGCACAGTTAATACTAGGGATGCACCGAATCCACTATTTTGGATTCGGCCGAACCCCCACCAAAGATTCGGCCGAATACCGAACCGAATCCTAATTTGCATATGTAAATTAGGAGTGGGAAGGGGAAAACATTTTTTACTTCCTTGTTTTGTGACAAAACGTCATGCAATTTCCTTCCCCGCCCCTAATTTGCATATGCAAATTCGGATTTGGTTCGGCCAGGCGGAAGGATTCGGCCGAATCCAAATCCTGCTGAAAAAGGCCGAATCCCGAACCAAATCCTGGATTCGGTGCATCCCTAGTTAATACAATACTGACCTACAGTCACAATGATACTGACCAAGAAACCAGCAGAACTGGCCACTTACCTGCAAGGAGATCCGATAATCCTTCCCGGACTTCATCCGGTTCTGATCTGCGTCCCACAGCTCATTAAACAGCTTGGAGAGTTCATGGTTCAGCTGCCCCCTGAAATACAGAGACCCCCAGAGGCATCAAGGTTTGAAGGGGAAGAGAAATTCAAGGGAACTTAACTACTAAAAATCTGTATTTTGCCTAAGCAACTTCCCAATATCCATTTATTCCTCATTGTGTCTGTCCCTTTCTCTGCACTGCTGCTTCTGACTCCTGATACAACTTCCCAATATCCATTCATTCCTCATTCTCACTGGGTTTATAGTTCTGTGTAACTGTCATTGTGTCTGTCCCTTTCTCTTCTCTGCACTGCTGCTTCTGACTCCTGATACAACTTCCCAATATCCATTCATTCCTCATTCTCACTGGGTTTATAGTTCTGTGTAACTGTCATTGTGTCTGTCCCTTTCTCTGCACTGCTGCTTCTGACTCCTGATACAACTTCCCAATATCCATTCATTCCTCATTCTCACTGGGTTTCTAGTTCTGTGTAACTGTCATTGTGTCTGTCCCTTTCTCTTCTCTGCACTGCTGCTTCTGACTCCTGATACAACTTCCCAATATCCATTCATTCCTCATTCTCACTGGGTTTATAGTTCTGTGTAACTGTCATTGTGTCTGTCCCTTTCTCTGCACTGCTGCTTCTGACTCCTGATACAACTTCCCAATATCCATTCATTCCTCATTCTCACTGGGTTTCTAGTTCTGTGTAACTGTCATTGTGTCTGTCCCTTTCTCTTCTCTGCACTGCTGCTTCTGACTCCTGATACAACTTCCCAATATCCATTCATTCCTCATTCTCACTGGGTTTATAGTTCTGTGTAACTGTCATTGTGTCTGTCCCTTTCTCTTCTCTGCACTGCTGCTTCTGACTCCTGATACAACTTCCCAATATCCATTCATTCCTCATTCTCACTGGGTTTATAGTTCTGTGTAACTGTCATTGTGTCTGTCCCTTTCTCTTCTCTGCACTGCTGCTTCTGACTCCTGATACAACTTCCCAATATCCATTCATTCCTCATTCTCACTGGGTTTATAGTTCTGTGTAACTGTCATTGTGTCTGTCCCTTTCTCTTCTCTGCACTGCTGCTTCTGACTCCTGATACAACTTCCCAATATCCATTCATTCCTCATTCTCACTGGGTTTATAGTTCTGTGTAACTGTCATTGTGTCTGTCCCTTTCTCTGCACTGCTGCTTCTGACTCCTGATACAACTTCCCAATATCCATTCATTCCTCATTCTCACTGGGTTTCTAGTTCTGTGTAACTGTCATTGTGTCTGTCCCTTTCTCTTCTCTGCACTGCTGCTTCTGACTCCTGATACAACTTCCCAATATCCATTCATTCCTCATTCTCACTGGGTTTATAGTTCTGTGTAACTGTCATTGTGTCTGTCCCTTTCTCTTCTCTGCACTGCTGCTTCTGACTGCTGATACAACTTCCCAATATCCATTCATTCCTCATTCTCACTGGGTTTATAGTTCTGTGTAACTGTCATTGTGTCTGTCCCTTTCTCTGCACTGCTGCTTCTGACTCCTGATACAACTTCCCAATATCCATTCATTCCTCATTCTCACTGGGTTTCTAGTTCTGTGTAACTGTCATTGTGTCTGTCCCTTTCTCTTCTCTGCACTGCTGCTTCTGACTCCTGATACAACTTCCCAATATCCATTCATTCCTCATTCTCACTGGGTTTCTAGTTCTGTGTAACTGTCATTGTGTCTGTCCCTTTCTCTTCTCTGCACTGCTGCTTCTGACTCCTGATACAACTTCCCAATATCCATTCATTCCTCATTCTCACTGGGTTTATAGTTCTGTGTAACTGTCATTGTGTCTGTCCCTTTCTCTTCTCTGCACTGCTGCTTCTGACTCCTGATACAACTTCCCAATATCCATTCATTCCTCATTCTCACTGGGTTTATAGTTCTGTGTAACTGTCATTGTGTCTGTCCCTTTCTCTTCTCTGCACTGCTGCTTCTGACTCCTGATACAACTTCCCAATATCCATTCATTCCTCATTCTCACTGGGTTTATAGTTCTGTGTAACTGTCATTGTGTCTGTCCCTTTCTCTGCACTGCTGCTTCTGACTCCTGATACAACTTCCCAATATCCATTCATTCCTCATTCTCACTGGGTTTATAGTTCTGTGTAACTGTCATTGTGTCTGTCCCTTTCTCTTCTCTGCACTGCTGCTTCTGACTCCTGATACAACTTCCCAATATCCATTCATTCCTCATTCTCACTGGGTTTATAGTTCTGTGTAACTGTCATTGTGTCTGTCCCTTTCTCTTCTCTGACAGTTGTTAGACGGGTCTGTCAGTGCCGCAGCAGAACACAAATAGTTGACAGAGTCGGATCACGTGAGTAGACAGAACAAGGAGGGAACTGATAACAACAGTCTGTAACAAGTGAAAGCCACAAAGTGTCGCAGTCAGTGCCAGCAGTGCATTGGGCGTGGGAGGTAGAGACAAAAGCTTCACACAAACTGCTGTTTTCTCACCAGGCCGGATCTACTGTAAACACAGGTTCTGTCTGAGCCAGAATGTTCCGATCCGGTTCAGACAAACCGGTTTGTTCTTCCTGCACCAGAACCTTCCCGTCTCCTACAGATTAGAGGCTGGGAGACCCCAATAATCACCCAGAGTCCCACCCAAGCAGCTGTTCTTCCACTTATTTCACCAGAGGAGGGAGATGTTTCATTGAAGTCTACAGATGTCTCATTTGATACAGTACAAGTAGTATGGCAGCTCCCACAATGAATATCTACCAATGTCTATCCACCCCATTTGTTACTGAACAGAATAAAGGGGAACTCGGCTCATTATTCCAGACTTCTCATTTACAATGGAGCTCATTTATAAACACTGTGCAAATTAGCACCTGGGCAGTAACCCATAGCAACCAATCAGTGATTCGCTTTTTTCAGCCAGCTGCAGGTTGAACACTGAAAGCAATCACCTGATTGGTTGCCATGGGTTACTGCCCAGGTGCAAATGTGCCCAGTGTTTATAAATGAGCCCCAGTCCTTTATTGAATCCCGTTGTTTCAATCGGGACATAAAACAGTTAGTTGCACCTTTCTGTACAAATATACAAGACGGGGTATTTGGAATGGCCGTATTTTCTAAAGAAGGGACCCAACAATTGGGTGGGGCACATGCAGTCGGTTAAATACCCCGGGGCCCAGATTTGCTAAATCAATTTTATGTATTTAGGGAAAACGTTTAATGACAGTTTAGTCCAGGCCACGGAATTAAGGGAAGGTGTCGGGCATCAGTCATTGGATCCTGATCCCCCGCACCCATTAAATAGTTGTCAAACCAGTTTTTAAAAGGCAAGAAAATAGCTTCGGGCTGAGAGTTGGATATGGGATAGAGAGTGTGGAATGTTCCTCCCACGGGGGGAGACGGGGCCCTGATCATCTTACAATTAACCCCAATGGAAGGTGCCGCCTATTGAATATACAGGGGCTGCAACTGCCAGTTGGGCCAGAGTCTGAGCTGCACCAACTACACCTGATATGGGGGGGGGGGTCTGGAAAGCCAGAAATACAAGGGGGGCTCTAGGGCACCCTAATTGTAATGATAGTGAGTAAGACATGCCCCTGACACCCCAATCCAGAATGAAGAACCTGCAGGACCCCCCACACTGGCCCCAACTGATTAACAGAATGATCATCACCTTGTGCCTCCTGCGCTGATCTCTTTCTGATCCCTGCAGCTCAATATACAACTAGAACTCACAAGAGCCATCCTGTACATTAGATCCGGCTTATAAACGGCGACTAGTGATGTCATCAGTTATAAACGGTGAGTAGTGATGTCATTTCTGTCACATGACTCACTAAACTTGTAATAAATAATATTATTATAAATAAAGTTCCCCCAGTAGCAAAATAGGAGGATATTAGAAGTTACCTGGGAGTTCCATGACCTGTATAGAAACACTCGGCTTTCGCCTCATTCTTTTATATGGTCATGTGACTCCTCTGTGACTTATAATATCCTTATAATTTACAATAGGGGGTACTTTATTCACTATATCCTGCCAACTTTCACCCACTCCCTGACCCCTTCATTAAAGGGGAAATGCACCTGCAAATAACAGGGTGGGACTCCTCCGTTCACTTATTCCAAATGGAACCTGAAAACCTTGTACCAAGCCAAAGATGTCTCTTCCATCAATGGGGGAAGTACTTAAAAGGGATTGTTCCCCTTTAAATGAACTGTTAGTATGATGAAGAGAGGGATATGCTGAGACAATTTGCAATTGGTTCTCATTTTTTATTATTTGTGTTTTTTGGGTTATTTAGCTTTTTATTCAGCAGCTCTCCAGTTTGTAATTTCAGCCGTCTGGTTGCTAGGTTCCAAATTCCCCTAGCAACCATGCATTGATTTGAATAAGAGACTGGAATATGAATAGGAGAGGCAATAAAATAAAACAACAATATAATTGTAGCCTTACAGAGCATTTGTTTTTTTAGATGGGGTCAGTGACCCCCATTTGAAAGTCAGAAGAAAAAGTCAAATATATAAATGATAAAGACCAATTGCAATATTACTAAGAATTGGACATTAAATAACCTACTAAACGTAATGTCAAAGGTGAAGCAGCTGTAAATGCAGGTATGTGCCCTCACTCACACTCACACTCACACCTGATCACGTGCCCAGTCCCACCTGTTACTCGCCATGGCTCCTGCCCGTCACTCTCTGCTCCCAGTTCCCCAATCACTTGCTCTAATAGCGCTAGACAGCTAAATGTCTCACGTCACCGCGGAGCAGCCAATCAGAACCAGCGGGAAGGGAGGAGTCCGGCCACACCCCCGCCTCTTAATTTGCGCTACTGAAACACTTTTTTTTGTGCGCGTTTGTTTGTGGTTTACGCCGAGTCACAGCAGGAGGATTGGGAGGGGCCGGTGAGAACTGAACAGTGATTGGCAGTACAGGAATTGGGAGGGGTCGTCTGTCGGTTGCAGCTATAATGCGATTGGCCGAACTGGAGAAGGGGGCGGGCTGAAGCTTTTAGATTACGCGGGATTGGTCCATGGGCGGGCATATAAAGAGTACGACGCCACGATTGGACGCGTTAGAAAAGAGGGAGGATCCTGTGGAAAGGTGGGTGGTGCGACGATTTGACGGCACAGGTGGGCGTGGCTGTGCTGTAGAGAGTCTGCTCGGAGACCTTCTGTGAGTTCGTGTCCGTCTGACTGACCTGTAACATGGGGGCCCAGCTAAGCACGGTAAGTGTCTCTCCACCCTAGCAACCCTCGGACCCGCCTCCTTATTGTACTTACTACACCCCTCCCCCTGCCTGACACTTGGACCTGACCCAACTCTCTCCTGAATACTGGGCCTGGCACCGACATATCCCTCACTTCCTGTCACTGGGCGGAACTGGCACGTACTATTCAACCATGAGGGGGGATTCAGCTGCCCCAGGAACCCCACTGTCCCTCTATACTCCTCCTGCACCCCCAAACCTTGGGATAATGATCTGTATCTCACACATATATTGATATTGTACATCAGTCAGGAACCCCAGTGTCCCCTCTATACTCCTGCACCCCCAAACCTTGGGATAATGATCTGTATCTCAAACATATATTGATATTGTACATCAGTCAGGAACCCCAGTGTCCCCTCTATACTCCTGCACCCCCAAACCTTGTGATCATGATCTGTATCTCACATATATATTGATATTGTACATCAGTCAGGAACCCCACTGTCCCTCTATACTCCTGCACCCCCAAACCTTGGGATAATGATCTGTATCCCTTTGATGAGATATTTTATGTAGTTATTCTCAAGCAACACAATTTCTCTGGCTTGTGGGTTTAATAAATAAACACAGTGTTTATCTTGTCTGGGAATTTATTCTCTTGTGAAACTTGGGATCGGGGTGGAATTTGTGGCAGTCAGCGCTGGCACTTTGTGTTGCACAAGCAGGATTGAGTGTGTGCTCATGAGTCGAGCTTTTGTCAAGTGTTTGTTAGAAAGAAGCAGAGATTGCAGTTTTCTGTACATTGTGGGGGACAAATCCCCCGCTCATCACTTAATCCCCCCGACTACAGGACTTTGTGTCAGAGCCAAAGATCATTAGTCACATGGGGGGGGGGAAACAAAGAACGGGGGTCAAATGTCAAAGTGGGTTTGTTTAGGGTTAAAAATAAAAATAGTCCTTCATACTGATGCACTTTTTCAGCCTGACCTTCCTTTCCTACAACTCTCCAGTTTGCCGCTTCCTATCTTGTCGCTAGACTTATTTCCCCTAGCAACCGGACAAACTGAATAGACTGAAGCTGGATCAAATATTAACCTTTAAAAATCTGATCCCAACTGCAGGTTGGGCAGCGACAGAAGCGGAATATTAAAAAAAAAAAAAAAAAAAAAAAGATACTAAAGGGTTAATTTAAAGGAAAATCCATATTTGTATAGTATTAAATAATTCAGTGATTGTGTAGGTAAGTGCTTTGTGTTTCTTTGCAGGTGTCCAGGATCCTCACCTCCCCGTTTTGGTTTATCTTCAGCATTTTCCAGAGATTCTTCGGGAAGCCTCGTCCTGCCATCACCTTAGAGAGCCCCGATATCAAATACGCCCTGAGGCTGATCGATAGAGAGGTAAGTGGCCGATCCCTTTAAGGAGCTTTCTGTCCATACGAGCACAATCCAAACAAACCTACTCTGTGTAAGGAGCTTCTTATCTGAAAGCATAACAGAAGCTGCAGCTTGGAGAAGGGAGGGGTTTGTTTATACAGAGGCTTCTATTATTCCCACTCGGGAGCAATGAAGAAATAAAAAATATTTTTCCCCCAACACTGCTGTAGTAAACATTACTCCTCGTATTCAGGCAGAAATCCCACTATTATAGAGACCCTATAAAGAAACCGCACGCTAAGTACTGCTGATTGGCTAAAAGTACTGTTGCCCACTTCCTGATTAATTAACTTCCCCTTTTATAGTGTGACATCTTGATAGTAGGTACGTGGTTTTAGCAGCAACACGGACTCTTTGCTTGTGGGAGGCTCCTCAAATATCAATTTTGTGGCAGCATTTAGTCACATTCACATCATAAGGCAAATTTCATCAGCTGGAACAATGCCGAGATTTAAAGCAGGAACTTTTATTGGAGGAAATATAGGGCAGTACAGCCAAGATTTCCCTCTGGGTTGTGCTAAATTAGAGGCATAGATTAGTGATATTTCTTTCTGTTTAGGCTACTTAGGGGACTGTTCCTGCTGAATTGTGCTTAGTACAGGGAATACCTATGTACCATCGTTTTATGGGATCTCTCTGTACAGACTATGAGCAAACTTAGGGACTGTTCCTGCTGAATTGTGCTTAGTACAGGGGAATACAATATAATATCAAATGAAACCGTCTCTTTACAGTGGAACTATTACTGTGAATAAACTTCTTTCTCTGCGGGTTTGTTAGTTCAACACTGTCACTAATGCAGAACAAACAGTGAGTTTCACAAGTGACTCCCTAGGGACCTCACACTCCCCTTACCCAGCATTCCTCTGGTATTTATAGCCCATTGCAAAGACCTAATTAAATATCTGCTTTAAAGCCGTACTGCCATAATAAATGACTCAGTGGTTTAATTCTAATGTGAGCAATGGAACAAGCCGCGAGTAGCCTAATACTCTACATCCCCTATAGTGACCCACCTCTCCCCTGTCCCCACGTTGTGTAGGAACCAGTAGTAGATCTCTGTATAACGTCTCTGCCCACTCTTGTATTTCAGGAGATCAGCCATGACACCAGGAGGTTCCGGTTTGCTCTCCCGTCCCCAGAGCATGTCCTCGGCCTCCCCATTGGTGAGTAAGAATTAACTGTGTAATTCCCTGGTATCTTTTCTCGTATATCAGAAGCCTCGCCAGCCTGCGGTGTTGTAATTGTAAACTGAGTCTTTTCTATAAAAATCCTTTTTGATTTTGGTTCTTTTTATAATGTCTCGTTTTACCTCCAGGGCAGCATATTTACCTCTCGGCGAGAGTGGACGGCAATCTGGTGGTCAGACCCTACACCCCAGTGTCCAGCGATGATAACAAAGGTTATGTTGACCTTGTTGTGAAGGTGAGGTTGGGCTTTCTAAGTTCCCTGTAAGTAGAGAGATATCAGGCTTGGTGCTGAGGATGCTGGGAGCTGTAGTTGAGGAGCCTATGGTTTGGCATCTCTGGATTAAGTGCCCATATTGGTGCTAATGCTGCACATTTTACCCTTTGTGTTGCCATAGTTACAATTAATAACAGCCTGTGCTTTATGTATTATAGAGAGTATGTATTTGCTCAACTTACCCAGCAGCCTCTCTGTGACCTTCCCATGTTTCCCAGAGTCACAGATCACTTTCATATATGTGTTGCTTTCCCTTTCCATACTCTCTTCAGATCTACTTTAAAAACGTCCACCCCAAATTCCCAGAAGGTGGAAAGATGTCCCAGTATCTGGACTCCCTGAGGAAAGACGAAACCATTGATTTCCGAGGACCAAGCGGCCTTCTCGTGTACAGTGGCAAAGGTTTGTTCTACAGATAGCTAGAATCTCAGCTGCCATAAAGCAGGACAGGACTGCTGCTTACAATGGGGATCAGATAGGATCTGTGCAGCCACTGGGACAGAATGTTCTGTTATACAGATATCTAGAATCTCAGCTGCCATAAAGCAGGACAGGACTGCTGCTTACAATGGGGATCAGATAGGATCTGTGCAGCCACTGGGACAGAATGTTCTGTTATACAGATAGCTAGAATCTCAGCTGCCATAAAGCAGGACAGGACTGTTGCTTACAATGGGGATCAGATTGGAGAACACTGGATGTGCCGTAAAACAGAGCTGGTTCTGTAGAGCCAATTAATGCCGCTGCCTGTACTGGTATTCACATCTGGTGCCAAGCTCAATACTGGGGGAGGAGTGAGTCACATGTTGGAGTTTTTGGCTCTAAATGAACTTGTCGTGAGTTGGATTCCTAGTCCCAGATTAGCAGCACAAGGATGAGTGAGTCAGCGGTCAGACTCGCGGTGATGCTGTCTTGCTCCTACTCCTGTACTGTATAAAGCTGGGGGTGACACTTGTACCCCATGTATTTATTGAGTGTCTGTGGGTTCCAGGGACCTTCCAGATCCGCCCAGACAAGAAGTCCCCCCCGGTCACCAAAAAAGCAAACCACCTGGGAATGATCGCTGGTGGGACAGGTGAGTGCAGAATATTAACCCTTTCCTCTCTCTGTATAATGTGCAAGTCTGGTGCTCACTGTCTCCCCCTGCTGCTTCCCCCAGGGATCACCCCAATGCTGCAGCTCATTCGAGCAATCCTAAAGGACAAGGAGGATAAAACCATCTGCTACTTGCTCTTTGCCAACCAGGTGTGTTCCATTTATTTGGTCCGGGACTTATGGGATCCTGGAATATAAACCATTGATGTGGGATCTATTTACAATAGAATACTTAGGGTGGGCCCTTGTTACCATTTAATCCTCTTGAGTGTATAGGGATCTGGGAATCCAGTGCCTGAAACTTTATCCTGGATTTGTAAAAGGGGTTGTTCACCTTTAAATTAACTGTTTGTATGATGTAGAGAGGGAAATTTTGAGACCATTTGCAATTAGTTTTCATTTTTTATTATTTGTGGTTTTTGAGTTATTTAGCTTTTTATTCAGCAGTTTGCAATTGCACTCTGGTTGCTAGGATCCAAATTCCCCTAGCAACCATGCATTGATTTGAATAAGAGACTGGAATATGAATAGGAGAGGTATGAATAGAAAGAGGAGTAATAAAAAGTAGCATAAACAATACATTTGTAGCCTTACAGAGCATTTGTTTTATAGATGGGGTCAGTGACCCCCATTTGAAAGCTGGAAAGAGTCCGAAGAAGAAGACAAATAATGAAAAACATTATACAGATAAATAAATAATGAAGACCAGTTGAAAAGTTGCTTGAATTTGCCATTCTATAACATACTAAAAGTTTTAAGTTAAAAGTGAACCTCCCCTTTAAAGGGGTGGTTCACCTTTAAATTAACTGTTAGTATGATGTAAAGAGGGATATTCTGAGACAATTTGCAATTGGTTTTTATTTGTGGTTTTTGACTTATTTAGCTTTTTATTCAGCAGCATAATTTCAGCCACCTGGTTGCTAGGATCTAAATTCCCCTAGCAACCATGCACTGATTTGAATAAGAGACTGGAATATGAATAGGAGAGGCCTGAATAGAAAGATGAGGAATAAAAAGTAACAATAACAATACATTTGTAGCCTTACAGAGCATTTGTTTTATAGATGGGGGTCAGTGACCCCCAATGGAAATTAGACTTGGCCATTCTAGAACATACTAAAATTTCAGTTAAAGGTGTAGCACCTCTTTAAGGGATCTGGGCATCAGATAACAGGGGGTTGTTTATGTTATTGTGATGTTATATCTGAATGTGACCAACAGGGGGAGCTGGAGGAGTAGGAAAGAAATGAAACTGTGGGTAGAAGTCAGACCTTGGTTATCCAATGTGAGGTGCCCATGAGGCTGCTGTTGCTAAACTACAATTCCCAGAATCCCCTCTGTGTATCTGTTAACAATGGTTCTGGTGTCATTTTACTCACATCCCATAATGCCCTCCTGCAGACGGAGAAAGACATCCTGCTCCGCTCAGAACTGGAGGAGATCCGCGCCAGTCACCCGTCCCGCTTCAAACTGTGGTACACATTAGACCGAGCCCCTGAAGGTAAGGCTTGGGCCCCGGGGCCCGTTTCATCTCGCTGGTTGGTTATTGTTGTGGTGTGTAATCTTGGGTTATTCACCTTTAAATTAACTGTTAGTATGACGTACAGAGGGATATTCTGAGACAATTTGCAATTGGCTTTCATTTTTTATTATTTCTGTTTTTTGTCTTATTTAACTTTTTTATTCAGCAGTTCTGGTTGCTAGGCTCCTAGTTACCTTAGCAACCTTGAGTAAGAGACTGGACAGTTAATATGACTAACAGTTAATATGAATAGGAGAGGCCTGATGAGTAATAAAAAAGTAGCAATAACAATACATTTGTAGCCTTAAAGATCATTTTTTTTTTTTACATGGGGTCAGTGACCCCCCATTGGAAAGCTGGAAAGTGTCCGAAGAAGAAGGCAAATAATTATTAAAAAAAAAAAAATACTAATAATGAAGACCAATTGAAAAGTTGCTTAGAATTAGCCATTCTAGAATATACTAAAAGTTAATGTAACGGTTCAGTCCAACACATCGGGGTGCAGGATTTAGAGTTTTGGGGGGCTACTGTTGATGTGAAATATTGCTTTGTGCCCCCCTGCAGATTGGGACTACAGCCAGGGCTTTGTCAATGAAGACATGATCAGCTCCTTTATGCCTCCCCCCGGGGACGACGTCCTGATTCTGATGTGCGGCCCCCCTCCCATGGTCCAATATGCAATCAACCCCAGCCTGGACAAGCTGTCGTACCCCCAGGACAGGAGATTCGCCTACTAGAGGCCCGCCCCCTCCCGCAAGTCCCGCCCTTCGCTTTTATCTGCACTTCATAGGAAAGGCGCGACGGTGGAGCTGCCGGGAGTCTTTTTTTTTTTTGTTCAATGATTTGGTTTAACTTGCCCTTAGCTGGGATGGGAATTCGGTGTCACACAAAACGACTTCTACAGATGGAGCCAACCTCGTTGAGGCACCTTGTACACCTGCCTATAAATATCCTATGGGGTGTGTGAAAGATGCATCAACAAGGTTACCTCCACCTGTAAGCCCCGCCCCTGCAGCAGACAAGTGCTACGTTCCCTCCCCTAATATAGAGTAATGTCAGCCTTTCTAACTGTCAGACGGACGTTACTCTTTTATAATCGTCATCACGAGTAACGGGAAGATTTTCTCGCGAGGAGCAGAGAACATGCAGCATCCTGATTGGCAGATCCTTCGTGCATTCATCGTAGATCGCAATAGAATCGGCCAATGCATTTGTAACCACTAGGGGGTGCTCTTACAAGAGAGGCATCTTTTCACTGAGCTGACATTTATTGCCTGAAACTGACAGTTCTGCTGCGATTATGGGAAGAGTTGTTTGGCTTGTACGACACTAAAGCTGCCAGGTAATGCTTGAGAGTTATTATTATTATTATTATTATTAATAATAAGGCTTTCCCTAGGCTGTAAACTCTATCCCTGAAGTTGGTCAGACTCACTTTCTGTTTTAAGCTGCATTTATTGCTCATATTCCTTGTTTCTTCGAACTGCCTAGAGTCTGGGGGTACTGGCAGGGGTCCCCTTAACTTCTACGTTTGTAAGTCACCGGGGAATGCAGTCTGGTCTGCTGCCCCTTTAAGGTCTAAGTGAGCCCGCCCAGCTTGGTAGATAGAACTCAATGCTATTTGTGTGTTTTGCAGTTTGCTTTAAAAACATGAATATTTTTTGTTGAAATTTTAAGGTGTTTTCCGGCGGCTGTACCGTAACCCACGCTGATGGCAACTATAAAGCGCTCGCTCTGCTGCCGAGTTTGTATATAAGGCGAGTTGGTCACTTTAAGTGCAGAGATTTGTGTGTTAAAGAGACAGGAGGTTCTTGTGCTCTCTGTAGTGCAGTCATTGTATTGGTTGAACGCATGCTCCGCCCACAGGAGAAGACTGTACCTTGTGCACCCCCTAATATTGATTGGGGAAGTAATGTGGGTCTGTCCATATGTATGAAAAGAAAACGTCAAGAGAGGGGGCGGTGCAGGCAGGTCATGGATTCTGTATGATATATATATGTCAGTTTAGCTACTCATAACCTGCTTATTTGTGTGTACAGCATGCCCCGCCCCTGAGGAGCTGACTTGCAGTCCCTTCCCCTGAGGGATCACCCAGTAGTTCAGTTCATTGTTTTTCCCCTAGAAATCTTTCTAAAGCGACTATTTCCAGCCAGTTACCCTAGGCCAGGGGTGAACATTTCTACCCCCCCAACAGTGTGTTTTAGGGAGATCCCTTTACTGGTAATCGGGGTACGGTCATTCAGACAGATGCACCTGTGCCCAAAAATGAACCCACCAGTGATCAGGCAGGAAGATCTCTCTAACCCACACACACTGCTTTTGGGGTCCTGTGGCGCTAAGATTGGTTTTTGGGGGAGTCCCCAACACCGTGCATTATATTGGCACTAAATTTAAATGATTTAAGGACGGACTTTAAATTGAAACGTTGGATTGTAAGCTCCTCTGGCGCAGGGACTGAGGGGAAGGAGTAACACGTAGGTGCTGTGTAAGTGAAGGAGAATCAGTTTGGGTGCAATTAGTAACAGGCGCCATCGTAGAAGAAGTTTGAACCTCCATTTGGAAGCCAGAATCTCCCAAATCTGGGGCCACTGATTCTTTGTTAGGGCCCCCCCTGACACTTATCCGAATGTGGGTGCAAGAGACTTCACACCCCCCCCCCCCCCCCCGTCTGATGTATGTGCAACGTGTATTTGACCACGCCGGGCCCTAGGGAGAGTGAGTTCTGTATTTGCCTTCCGGGGGGTGCCAAGTGCCTTTTGTATATCAGCCGAAATCTTATCTTGTATTGTGCTTGTGCCCTGCGCCCCACCCACCCGACACAGAGGGGCGTGTCATTTACCAAAGAGTAACCTGAGTGTAACCATTACATTACATTAAATATGAATTTGCTTTTGGCTTTCTGGTCTCTATTTGGGGGGGGGGATCTCTCACAACTGTCAGTTGTCTGTCTCTCTACAGGCAGCTTTGTGTCGGAGCCGGACATTAGATCCGATACATTGTCTAAGCAAAGGGGCCAATGTATAAGACTGTCAATCAAATCCTGACTCCTGCGTGTAGAAAGATTGCAGAGGGGGGTAGTTACCCTTTAATCCCAGCCTGGCATGATTTATTGGGCGTCTGATTTGGCCACACACAAGTGACTGTCAGCTGGAACTGCCGCCTAAACAGAGTTCATCCAAAATGGGCAAATTATCTGGGTGGAGTTGACCCAGTGCAGCACCATCTCACCTGTATAAATCTTATTTACACTTCTGATCAGCACTAAACATTCCACAACCCAGCGGGACTTGAACAAAACACCTGTATTGCGGCTCAGTGCGGGTCACCGACCCATAACCACCTATGTATGTAAATACAGCAGGAAACCAAGGACATGTTCCTCAGGGCTGATTCGGTGCTGGGTTCGGTACCAACTGCAGTCCTACGGTGGTACCTGCCTACAGTCTTTGGGAGGGGTTGGAGGTGGGCCCCAAGACTTGGGTGCAAGTCCAGTGAAATGGAAGAAACCATATATAAATAAGAATATACCTTTATACGGTACTGATCCGACCCACCATAAGAAGTAGCACAGATGCTCAGCTTTCTAGGAGACCCCACGTTACTCCTTGCTCATGAGTCGGAACATTTGCTTTAGGAAACAAACACGACATGATCCCTTGCCAAGTCTTTTGTACCCATAGTAGGTACTACTACATAGTAGGTACTAAGTAGAGCAGAGAAGAGGAAGGCTATGGAGACCAGTTCCAAGTCTTCCACTCACCTGTCCAATCACAATGGGCCGTATAATGTCATGAATTAAAGTGATCTCACAGAGGGAGTTCAATGAAGAGGACTCCGTGATACATATTATTGGTGGTTCCTCAGCTGATGGTCTGACCTTGCTGCTTGGGGGTGGGATGGGTTCCTCTCAGTTTGAAGTCCCATGATCCTTATGGAAAGCCCCAGTTCATAGAAAGTTGATGTAGACCTTCCCGATGCTGAGCTGCCCGTTCTTCCTCGCCATACAGGTGTCCAGCAGGTCCCGGGTCGGGAGGAACGTGTCTGTGCTCTGAATGAACTGGTAGAGTGCTTGCTCCCCTAAAGTTGAGTTTTTCTTAATGTCCCGTTTCACACTGTCCAGAAGGACCCCTCTGATATCCTTGGGCTTCCCCGGGAGTCCATACACCATGAATAACCCCAGACAGTCGGACCCCACCAGGCGGCAGAATTCCTCCAGCTTCTCAAACCTACTTTTGTCCTTGGAGGAACCAACGGGTGGTGGGATCTCCTTGGTGGTGACATTGCCTTGGATATTGGACTCCTTGATGTCCAACTCCAATATCTGGAAGGCTTGCACAGCGATCTGAAGTTTCACCACCTTATCAGGACCGGACAGGGTCCAGATCCAGTCAATGCCGAACAAGGCGGACTGCTGCTTTGTCATTTTGTTGGTGGCGATTCTCTCCTCGACGCCCTTCTCCAAACAGAAGTTGATGAAGTTCACCAGGAAGAGTTCGTTCAAGGTGTCGGTGCTGGGATGGAACGACCCGAACGGGTCTTCAAAACCGAGATATTCCTTTAGTTTTTGGGAGGCGTGAACGACCGCCTGGCTGAATATCTCGCAGACAATGTCCGACTTGTCCATCGGTTGCCTGTTCTTCTCCGGAACCGCAATGTTCTGGCCCATTTTTCCAGTGGTGTCAATGGGGACGAGTCTCTTCAGTGCATAGAGAATAACAGGAGATTGAGTTTTTATAGAGAAGCTGAACAATGAGCTGTCCCTTGGCTCCGCTCCAGTCTGCCCAGTAGGTGTGTCTGCTCATAAACTGGAAGGGCGGCTTTCACTCTCTCAGCTAATGCAAAGGTCCTGGTTTCTCACTCAAAAGTGCAACCATGTTGCTAGGGTCATGGTCCCTAGCAACCTTATTCTAAAGATTTAGAACTATATAAAAAGACGTATAAAATAATAATGCAGGGCCAGTCCACCAGGATGAGAAGGTTAATTGGATCAGCCCTGCTACACAGGGTGTGTGTGTATATATAATGCAACATGTGTTGCGCTGTGCCCTTTAATCTCTACAATAAAATGGGTCTGTCCCACAAAATAAACAGCGGGGCGTTGTATCCTGCCCACAGCACTGAGACTGATTGAACAGTCGGAGGATCAGAGGTGGATCAGTCCCGGGGATCGGGAGTCACTTCCACTGCTGCACAACTACAGTTCCCAGAATCCTTAGCTAAGCAGCAGAGGGGTGGATACCTGGGGAATAAGTAGTGTATTGGTGGGTTAAAAAAAAAGTCCCGAAATGTCGTCATGATCTGGGAGTTAAAGCTTCCCCTCCCCTACGTATGTCACTAGAGCTCCGGAGTAAAGGGGAAGTACAAAGTGGTCACACTGCTCACACTCACATTAGTGGATGTCACTGGGGGGTTAAGGACTTTACTTGCAGTAGTAGGATTTAGTGCACCAATAGGACTCACATAGGGATTACGTGCTTAATCCAAAGTATCTTACACCTCGTTGTAACGTTTTGTACATAATTCACAAGAGCCATGAATATCCTTATAATCTCAGTATTTAGTGATTTCATTCCTGTCACATTACTCATTTACAGTAGGGGTACATTATCCCTTATAATACATGAGTGATACTCAGAGTTCCCTGTATAACTCAGCCTGCAGCCTTGTGTCTTTATATGGTCACAGAACAACCCCTCAGTGACTTCTAATATCCTTATCATTTACAGTAGGGGGTACATTATCCCTTATAATACATGAGTGATACTCAGAGTTCCCTGTATAACTCAGCCTGCAGCCTTGTGCCTTTATATGGTCACAGAACAACCCCTCAGTGACTTCTAATATCCTTATCATTTACAGTAGGGGGTACATTATCCCTTATAATACATGAGTGATACTCAGTTCCCTGTATAACTCAGCCTGCAGCCTTGTGTCTTTATATGGTCACAGAACAACCCCTCAGTGACTTCTAATATCCTTATCATTTACAGTAGGGGGTACATTATCCCTTATAATACATGAGTGATACTCAGAGTTCCCTGTATAACTCAGCCTGCAGCCTTGTGCCTTTATATGGTCACAGAACAACCCCTCAGTGACTTCTAATATCCTTATCATTTACAGTAGGGGGTACATTATCCCTTATAATACATGAGTGATACTCAGAGTTCCCTGTATAACTCAGCCTGCAGCCTTGTGTCTTCATATGGTCACAGAACAACCCCTCAGTGACTTCTAATATCCTTATCATTTACAGTAGGGGGTACATTATCCCTTATAATACATGAGTGATACTCAGAGTTCCCTGTATAACTCAGCCTGCAGCCTTGTGCCTTTATATGGTCACAGAACAACCCCTCAGTGACTTCTAATATCCTTATCATTTACAGTAGGGGGTACATTATCCCTTATAATACATGAGTGATACTCAGAGTTCCCTGTATAACTCAGCCTGCAGCCTTGTGCCTTTATATGGTCACAGAATGACCCCTCAGTGACTTCTAATATCCTTATCATTTACAGTAGGGGGTACATTATCCCTTATAATACATGAGTGATACTCAGAGTTCCCTGTATAACTCAGCCTGCAGCCTTGTGCCTTTATATGGTCACAGAACAACCCCTCAGTGACTTCTAATATCCTTATCATTTACAGTAGGGGGCACAGACAAAAAAAACTGCTGGTTGTGACACGTGAGAAGTGAATTTATTACAAGAAATATAAAATATACTGACTCATGAATATTGTGGCACAGGGGAGGGTCACTTTGTACAATACATGACAATGACAACTGTTAGTAATAATTGCACCCCAATATCCCACAAGCAGCCCCCCTCCCCCAAAACAGAGGACCCAATACATTTTTTTTTAAAAAAAGATAAAAAGCTGCGTCACTTTCACTCCGGGAATTGTAACAAAGTCCCTGGCGACAGCCAATAGAAAAGCTGCTTTATAAATAGGCAGAGGTACAAAAGTAACAACAAGCCGGGGGTTCCTGGGGGTCACCGGGAAGCTGAAAGTTTAATCTTAAAAAGGAAAGTTACAATAGGATTCTGATTGTGCTGCACCCTGTCCCTGGTTGCTAAGGCAGCAGCACCTTAGCAACAGATTCCTACACTCAGTATCACATGACAAGGTAACATTAACCCTTTGTATGGCTTCCGCGTAAAATACCTTTTATGTTTTAATTCGGAAGGATTATTAGGGGGGTACCCGGCCCGTTCCAGTAACCAGCTGGTCGCGTCATGTTAAAAAAATTTTTAAAAAAAGCAAAAACCACCAATTCTGTAGCGCCGTGACCATAAAATATATTTCTATACACAGATTTATTAAATAGAAAAAAAAAAAAACTCTATAAAAAATAAAAGCACAGTCGATAGGAAAACATCGGGGGGCAATAGATCATATATATACTTATATAAAAAAAACGGGCAACTTGACCTTAAAACACGTCAGCAGCTCCCCATTGGCTGGAGGGGGGGGGGAGTCAGATGCTGGCAGTGTCGAGTTATAGTTCAGCAACAACAATACCCATTAGTAAGGTTTTAATTTCAAGGGGAAGTAGTTTTTTTTAAGCTTTTAATGACCTATATTTTGGGGTGGATACGGGTTTCTGAGACGCCTGCAATTTAAGCTGTCTGGTTGCTATAGTTACCGACCATGTCATTAGGTTTTGAGAACATTTCACCTACTTTCCCTGCTCTGCCTCCTCTCTCTGAAAGCGAAGCCCTGTACCCACTACTAGAAAGGTGAGACACAGGGTTTCTATTGTTTATTCCGCTGTAGCCTAGAAAGGTCCCCTCCCTCCAGATTCTGGATTCCTGCCTTTGCCTGACTCACTGTCTCTTACTATAAGAGGCAGAATCCCTGCCGTAAAGTGAGACTGGACTGCTGGGCATTAGCCGACAGGAAGTTGATACGTGAGTAGCAGGAAATACCTCCCCAGAAACGACTGCCCCTAAATAAGACTTCTTTTCTAGCTCCATGCTGAGTTGGACTGGACTGAAAAATTTGGGGGGCAATTGGGACAGCTCTGCTTCCTCTATAGTGACACCCCATTGACAGAGGTCTGACAATAAGGGGAGCACAGTTTGGGGGCCCTGGTGCTCTTTCCAGCTTTCTAATGGGGGTCACTGACCCCATTTATAAAAACAAATGCTCTGTAAAGCTACAAATGTCTTATTATCATCTGTCTATTCAGGCCTCTCCTATTCATATTCCAGTCTCCAGTAATAGAATGTCCAATTCTAAACAACTTTGCAATTGGTCCTCATTATTTTTGATACTTTTCAATTATTTGCCCTTTTTTCTGACTTCCAGCTTTCAAATGGGGGTCACTGATCCCATCTAGAAACAAATGCTCAGTAAGGCTACATAGTTAGTGTTACTTTTTATTTCCATTCTGGCCTCTCCTATTCATATTCCAGTCTCTTATTCAAATCAGTGTATGGTTGCTAGGGGAATTTGGACCCTAGCAACCAGACTACTGAAATAAAATGGAGATCTGCTGAATAAAAAGCGAAATAATCAAAAATAAAAAAATAAATTGACAACCAATTGCAAATTCTCTTAGAATATCACTCTCTACATCATACTAACAGTTAATTTAAAGGTGAACACCCCCTTTAACCCTCTAATTACCCCACCGTTATTGACAGAGCAGCCCAGGAGAGAGCAGTCTATAATAAACAGAGCAGTATAGCTTAATGGTATCGAGTATCTCAGCAGTAGCAGACAATAGGGGGCGCCCTGCAGCTCTCTCCCATTAACCCTATACAGCTCTCTCACATTAACCCAATGCAGCTCTCTCACATTAACCCAATGCAGCTCTCTCACATTAACCCTATGCAGCTCTCTCACATTAACCCTATGCAGCTCTCTCACATTAACCCTATGCAGCTCTCTCGCATTAACCCTATGCAGCTCTCTCACATTAACCCTATGCAGCTCTCTCGCATTAACCCTATGCAGCTCTCTCGCATTAACCCTATACAGCTCTCTCACATTAACCCTATACAGCTCTCTCCCATTAACCCTATGCAGCTCTCTCCCATTAACCCAATGCAGCTCTCTCACATTAACCCTATGCAGCTCTCTCGCATTAACCCTATGCAGCTCTCTCGCATTAACCCTATGCAGCTCTCTCGCATTAACCCTATACAGCTCTCTCACATTAACCCTATACAGCTCTCTCCCATTAACCCTATGCAGCTCTCTCCCATTAACCCTATGCAGCTCTCTCCCATTAACCCTATGCAGCTCTCTCACATATTAACCCTACGACGATGCTGAGATTCTCAATTATTGCAGCTGAACCAATAGGCACATTCTCTCCTCTCTCTCTGACTCGAACCATTAAAATACAGAAGAGTAAAATCCTGGACCAGGGAAGTTACAAAGGACGCAGGAGGCGGGACTCGACGGACGGATTGTCACACGTTGGAGTCCTCGTCTGTGATGCTGGCGCTGGGCGACCGGGCGGAGTAATCCTTAAACATGTCGTCCTCCTTCAGCATGTGCTGCGGGCACAAACAACACGGATCAGCCTCGCAGTTAATACATGGGGTTGCTAGGGGGGCTGGCCCTAGCAACCAGAGAGCATGGGAATGCAAGAGGAAGACAGAATAGAAAAGCAATGTTATGGCTGGGAGAAGGGCAAGTACGATGTAGAAATGCTCATTGTGATTGACCGATAATAAAGACAATGGCAAATAGGAAAGAAATCAACCAATGAGCAGCCAGTGCCCTGCCAGAACCAATGAGAGTAGAGCAATACAGACATATAGATTATATATATATATATACACATAATTCATGAGACAGGGCCCTGCTGCTGGAATAGGGACTTTCTCACTAAGTGTCACCTCAGAGACACTTACTGTCAGATTGTTTATTCCTTCAGAGAACGCCCCGATTTGCCTCACCGTCCCCTCCGAATCCTCCATCTGGGGGCAGGAAAGAAACAACATTAATAACATTCTCCTCCTTTATATCCCCCCCCCCGACTCATTCTGTTCTATTTAATGTACGGAGTCCTGCCGCCCCTGCTGGAAGGCTGTTCCCTGTATCTACTGTCTAACTGTCACCCACTCACTGTCACCAACTGCCGTTTCCCTCACCTGCTCCAGTCGGTCCAAATCGTCATCGTTCAACATGCGCAGGTCCAGACTGGGCCTCAGGGGCTTTATTATACCGTCGCCAGAATTCTGATCCAAATCCATCGGACACACGTACTCCTCCACCTCCTCCTGCTTCTTCTTCCGCAACGTTCCAAAATTACTGAATGCCAGTTTCTTCGGCTTCATAGGGAGAGAGATCATAATATTTACTTATAGTCTCAGTGTCTGTCAGTCTGGGAATAAGCTCCGCCCCCTACTGTACTGACTAAGGGAATCAATATGGCACCTCCTCCTCCCATATGTATAAATACAAATATACAGAGAAGGAATGTTCTGGGCACACAATAAGCTATACCCTCATACTGTACTGTCTAAGGGAATCAATATGGCACCTCCTCCTCCCATATGTATAAATACAAATATACAGAGAAGGAATGTTCTGGGCACACAATAAGCTATACCCTCATACTGTACTGTCTAAGGGAATCAATATGGCACCTCCTCCTCCCATATGTATAAATACAAATATACAGAGAAGGAATGTTCTGGGCACACAATAAGCTATACCCTCATACTGTACTGTCTAAGGGAATCAATATGGCACCTCCTCCTCCTCCCATATGTATAAATACAAATATACAGAGAAGGAATGTTCTGGGCACACAATAAGCTATACCCTCATACTGTACTGTCTAAGGGAATCAATATGGCACCTCCTCCTCCCATATGTATAAATACAAATATACAGAGAAGGAATGTTCTGGGCACACAATAAGCTATACCCTCATACTGTACTGTCTAAGGGAATCAATATGGCACCTCCTCCCATATGTATAAATACAAATATACAGAGAAGGAATGTTCTGGGCACACAATAAGCTATACCCTCATACTGTACTGTCTAAGGGAATCAATATGGCACCTCCCTCCTCCCATATGTATAAATACAAATATACAGAGAAGGAATGTTCTGGGCACACAATAAGCTATACCCTCATACTGAGAGGGTGTGTGGAGATTGTGCTGCTGGAGTGTGAGTTTCCCAGGCCCATTTTGGGTCTGGGGGGGATCTGATTCACACACAGTTACAGGGCCCTGAGCCTTGTGAATTTGGTTATTTACCAAAATGAGGAAGAAAACAGCGATTTCAAGTAAAGGCAATAAGTCTGGAGGAAAAAATCCCAGGACACGTCTGGGAGCTGGAAGAAAAGTAACTCAGTCTGGAGTTCTGGCTAAAACTCTGGAGGGAAAGAAGCCCAGTGAGAGGCAGAATGTGTGTGAGGAGCTGAGGGCTCTGTCTGCTGCAGGGAAACAGGAAAGTCCCAGTAAAGCAAATGGAGAGGCCCCAGTACCTGGAATGGAGTCTTCAGCGAGTGCTGCTAATGCTCAGGATCCTACTGCTGCCTCCCTTGATCCAGCGGGGCAGATGGAAGCTGTCAGTGCCATGGAGGCCGGAGATGACCCTGAGGAGGGCTGTAGTGAGGCCCAGAAGCCTTCTGATTCCAACATGGAGGTCAGTGTTTGTATGGACAGTATGGAGGCAGGAGATTGTACAGCAAAGCAATCCAGCTGTGAGTGGGGCAGTCGGCCAGCAGAGGGAGCCCCTAACAGCACATCTCACCTCCCTGTGCACAACAAGCAAGGCCGTGAGGCAGAGCAAGCAGCCCAGCAATGGAGGCCCAGGAGCAGCAGAGCCCAGGAAAGTGCTGGGGGAAGGGCAGCAGTGGAGAGAGACTGTGCAGTCCTGGCCAGGAGAGTAGCAGAACAAGCACTGGCAGCAGCAGATCATCCAGGTAACCCACAACTTACTGGGGACACTTTCACTTGTTGTCAGGGGGCCCAGAGTGATAAACACACACAGAGTATTGCAGCCCCTGCTAATGAGGGGTCTGGGGACACTGTTCTGATTTCTGATCAAATCATAAAGGCAATTAAAGTCATGGAGAGTCTGCAGGCCAGGAATGTTGAACTAAACACTGACATTATGCGAGAAATAAAGAACATTTCACTTGCACAAGGGGAGCTGAGGGCCCAGGGTATCAGGAGACTGGTGACTCTGAATAAGGAGCTGGAGGAACTGGAGCAGCAGATACAGGGGACTATGATAATAATAAAGCCCTGGGAGGAATTCTACAGCAATAAGGCTCGCTTTAAGCAAATGGAAGGAGTTAAGAGCATTGCAAGTGGGACTCTCAGCCAAATTATTTTGGACTTGAATTCTGGTCACCAGCAGCCTTTTATAGAGATACAAACAATGGTTAATGCTGCACCAACTGTTTGTGCCAATACAAGTGTGAGTGGGCAGCGACTGGAGGGTAATTGTGGTGGAGGGGCAAGTGTGGCGCATGAAAGTGGTGCAGATGCTGCTGTGAATGGGGAAGGTGGGGGACCCTCACAGGCTGAATGTGGGGTGGTGGGTGAGCACGTGGTGCCCGGGGTGGGTGAGAAAAATGCAGAACAGGGTGACAATGCCAATCAGTCCAGCCAAAGTTTCTGGGAGAAACGCAGGTTTTTTGTTAGGGAGGAGCAGGAGAGAATTGTTCATGATGGGCCGGTGTTCAAGCGCAAGAACGTGGTCCGGATTAAGTGGGAGGGAGAAAGAGCAAAAGCCCCTGGGAGTAGGTTTGTGTGTCGCAACCTGATAAAGCAGTCCATGGGTTTTACTATAAGTGATGTAAATGCTTTTATATCTGTGTCCGACACTGAATATGAAGTGAGTTTCATGACATCAGTGGGGCTGGAGAAGTTCTGGGCACTTTATGAGCAGAAGAAAGGGCTGTTGGACTGGGAAGAGTTTACGGCAATCCCAGTCTCTAGGCCGGAGGTAAAAACAGTCACTATCATCTTCAAGCACGAATCTATCCCCCCAGAAGATGTGCTCATTTGGCTGAACAGACAGTGCACAGTTCTGTCCCCCCTTAAGAAGGTGTATAATGAGGAGGGTTTTTGGGTGGCTGGATGGCGGGTCCAGGTCAGGCTGGGGATGGAGAACAACATCACCAAACATCTCCCCAATTCTTTCTTTATAGGCAGAGAGAGAGGCACCTGCTTCTACCCTGGGCAGCCTCGCCAATGCTTCAAATGTGGGTCTAGACGGCATCTAGCGAGCAATTGTGACACTAAAGTTTGTGTAATGTGTGGGGCCCAGGGCCACGTGAGCAAAGAGTGCAATAAGATTCGGTGTAACTTGTGCTCGGCCTTGGGTCACTCACACCGAGACTGCCCAGAAGCTTGGCACAACATCAAAAAGGCTTGTCCCAGGGTGGAAATGGAACTGTTTGAGCCAGAGGAGAGTCAGATGGAAGTGGTCAGTGAGCAGGAGAAGGTACAGGAACCCCCAGAAGCAGAAAGGGAACCAGTGAGGAATGAGAGGGAGGAAGGGAGGCAGGAGGAGGACAATGCAGCTCTAGTAGAACAGGCAGAAAGAGCTGAGGCAACAGAGGCAGAAAACAGGGGTGAGGAATGGAAAGTGGTTGGAAAGGCAAAGAAAAAGCCAGGCCAAATAGTTTCCTGCAGCAACCTGAAAATATCAAACAGGTTTATTCTGCCCGAGGGCAAAAGCTGGGGTGAGCTGGCAGAGGAGGAGGAGGATGAGTTCAGGAGGATTGAGAAGGAGGCAGAGGAGGCAGAAGGGGAAGTAATATCAAGGAAAGGAGCAGGAAAAGAAGAGGAAAGAATTGTGACTCCTAGTAAATCCCCCAGTCCTATCAGGGTGCAGAGTGAGCCTGAGAGTGGGGAGATAGTGGAGGACATGGGCAAGAAGAGGAAGAGCAGATCACCCGAGGGCAGTGGACAAGGAGCCTCAGGGGAGGATAATCTTGTCTTTCTTGAGGGGGATGGAGCCTTTCAGGAGATAGGGGGTGTACAGGTTAAAAGGTTCAGTGAGGAAGGGGAAGCAATGGCACCTAAAGTCCCAAAACCCTTACCTAGAAATGCCAGGTCTAAACATTAAATCCTGCACTGCCAATAGACACTTGTACGATAGTGAGACCCTGTTTATTGTGTTTTCTGCTGTGTGATATCATTTATGGCTGATGAGCTGTAGGAAGTCTCTGGGGAATGAGAGGGGCACCATAGATACAACTGTCAGGGAAATTCTCAGTGATTTTTTGTTTATCAAACTGAATGAGGACCAAATCTTTTTGTTATGGGTGTTTTTATCACTGTAATGCTGTAATATTCTTGTGACTTGTTTCGTATGAAGTTCCGTATGAAGTCTGAACTTATTGTAAATATGTATATTTTCTCAATAAAAAATTCCCTCCTCCCATATGTATAAATACAAATATACAGAGAAGGAATGTTCTGGGCGCATAATAAGCTATACCCTCATACTGTACTGTCTAAGGGAATCAATATGGCACCTCCTCCCATATGTATAAATACAAATATACAGAGAAGGAATGTTCTGGGCACACAATAAGCTATACCCTCATACTGTACTGTCTAAGGGAATCAATATGGCACCTCCCTCCTCCCATATGTATAAATACAAATATACAGAGAAGGAATGTTCTGGGCACACAATAAGCTATACCCTCATACTGTACTGTCTAAGGGAATCAATATGGCACCTCCTCCTCCCATATGTATAAATACAAATATACAGAGAAGGAATGTTCTGGGCACACAATAAGCTATACCCTCATGCTGTACTATCTAAGGGAATCAATATGGCACCTCCTCCTCCCATATGTATAAATACAAATATACAGAGAAGGAATGCTCTGGGCACACACACTAATCTATAGCCTCATACTGGCAGACAAAGGACTCACCTTTACTTTAGCGGTGGCAGTCAGGAGCACATATTCTGGGGACGCCAGGGCTTCCTGTTTCTGTATCTGGGCCTGTTGGCCAATGAGGAGGTTGAAGTGGGTGGCTAAGTGCCGGCGCAGGAGGGTCTTGTTGGGTGGGATATTCAGTAACTGGGCCATTGTCTCCACATTAAAACGAGGCTCAAGAACCTGCAGAAGAAAATGAAATGAAAATATAAAATGCAACAGGCGGAGGGCGGGGCCTCTGCGATCTGATTGGATGGTTGTCACAAGCTTTCCATGATTGACAGATATATTTGAGTACTCATGGGCAGCCCAGGAGCTGCTGAGTGGTCTCCCTAGAATCAGTAGAAGAGATGGTGACTTCTAATATCCTTATCATTTACAGTAGGGGGTACATTATCCCTTATAATACATGAGTGATACTCAGAGTTCCCTGTATAACTCAGCCTGCAGCCTTGTGCCTTTATGTGGTCACAGAACAACCCCTCAGTGACTTCTAATATCCTTATCATTTACAGTAGGGGGTACATTATCCCTTATAATACATGAGTGATACTCAGAGTTCCCTGTATAACTCAGCCTGCAGCTTTGTGCCTTTATATGGTCACAGAACAACCCCTCAGTGACTTCTAATATCCTTATCATTTACAGTAGGGGGTACATTATCCCTTATAATACATGAGTGATACTGGATCACAAGGGAAAGTTATGAATAATTAGTGAGCCCTAATGGCCGACAAAACTGCTGACAAGGACGGGTCTGGTTACTCTCTGTGAGATCCGATGACTGGCACATCTACCCTCTCTGCAACGGCGCCCCCTGGGGACCCAGAATCTTACAAGTGCCACTTGCTCCTGCAACTGCCTGCTGAGACCGGCAAGTCTGACACCAAGGTCTGTACTGATGACACTTGAGTGGTGGGTTATGAAGCAGAGTCTGAGCTTAGAGACGGGGGCCCCTGCACAAGGGAGAGCTGCCAGACCACTCAGCGGGTCCAGGGTTTATGACAGTTTCTGGGACTGGCATTTAGCAGAACTGCAGGGATTCAATACGATTGTCTCTCAGTGCCATTGGGTCATGAGGAGCTGGAAGTGGACTCTAAGGGGTTAATCATGAAGAGGTTAACGAGGATGTGACATGGGTCCGACTATGAGCAGAGGAAGGGCTCCGAAAGGAAATTATTTGGGAAAAGGACATTATTCCTGGTTAAGGTGTTGGCTACAGAGAACTTTGTGTTTGGCAGGAAATTAACTCCGTGCAGGAAAGGGCCAATCAGGGCTGCATTGAGTATATACTGTATACAGACAGACAGACAGACAATAGCAACTCCATAAACAAATTAGGTTGATTCTAAAGGAGGGGCTGATATATATATATATACACACACTGTATTTCTTGTATTAATGACTCCCTCCTATACACAGAACTGCACCTTATACACAGGGAATCCACAAACCTACTCACCATTAACCCCCCGTGCACGCCGCTCCCCCGCAAATTCGGGGCGTATTCTGCCAGATCCACCGAACGCAACCACTCCATGACCCTGTGATTGGTCCACTGAGCCACCTCCGAGGGGCTGATGTTACTCTGCGGAGAAATGGGGGGGGTCACATCTGCACAAAACATACACCCCAATATCTTCCCCACACCCACATCACTATAGGAGTATATATTAAATATCTATATATCACTATAGGAGTATATATGATATAATTATCACTATAGGAGTATATATTAAATATATTTATATCATTATAGAAGTATATATTAAATATAAATATCACTAGAAGAGTATATATGAAATATCTATATATCACTATAGGAGAATATTTTAAATATAATTATCACTATAGGAGTATTTATTAAATATCTATATATCACTATAAGAGTATATATGAAATATATTTATATAATTATAGGAGTAAATATTAAATATAAATATCACTATAGGAGTATATATGAAATATCTATATATCACTATAGGAGTATATATGAAATATCTATATATCACTATAGGAGTATATATGAAATATCTATATATCACTATAGGAGTATACATGAAATATGTATATACAGGGGCAGTTGTTACCTCATCAGACGGGCGCCGGCGCAGACAGTTGGGCTCGAAGCTGTTGATCCGCAGAACCTGAATGGCTCTCTTTATACTGAGATGGTGGAGGACACTGATCACTTTCAGGGAGAGCAGATCCTCCTAATAATCACAATCAATGAGCTGATCAAACAGGAGGGTCGGGGTCGTTCCTGCACATCCAGGAATACATTCGGCTGCTGCCCAAGGAAATCTCTGCTCATCACTTCATACGACTGACCGTATCAGCCCTGCCTGCAGCTCTTGTGCAACTACACTTCCCAGCATCCCCCGAGAGATCCGGCAATTCTAACCATATTCCCACCGCACTAACGTTACAGGACCATATGGTTCCTATTGGGCTCCGTCCCACCCAAATTCATTCAGTTTGACTTTGACAGATTCCAGGGAGCCTGGCGCTCGGCCCAATCCCACAGACTTGGCTGCAGAACTTACACAACTACTTATTGTTCTGGCCCCAGTACCCAAGAAATCCAGAGAACTGAGCTGCAGAATCAGCACCATGTGTAACTTTCCTGGGCCCCCCTTCAAGTCATGGGGTCACGTTCCCCTCCCACTGAACGGATCAGTCAATATGGAGCAAATAGGGGGTTATGGGTCCTCTCTTGGCCCCCCAAATTCTACTGTATCTCCTGATCCTGTGTCACCCTGATCAACAGTGACAAACACATTTATTCGCCAGCCATTGATTCGTGGTTGAAATCCCGAATTTCGCCATGTACAAATTCTTGCGAAAATTCGCAGTGAAAAACGCCCATAACAAAAAAATGCCCGTTGACTTAAATGCATTTGGAGAAATAAATCACCATAAGGAAAAACACCCATTGAATTTTTAGAGAAAAAAAGTCGCCATAAGAAAAAACGCCCATTGACTTTAAGGGTAAGGGCACACGCTAAGATTCAGGGAGACTCCCCAAAAAGCGACTTTTTTTTTACGGTGACTTTTTTCGTGGACATTTAATCGCCTGGTGACTAATCGGCTCTTCTTCAAGCGGCTAATTTCCGAAATCGTGGGCGGGATGGCACTCGGAGGGCTTTGTTTTCCGAAGTCGACCGAAGTTGCCTTACAAGAGCAGCTCTGGAAAACAAAGCTCTCAGAGTGCCCGCGATTTCGATTCTAGCCGGTGGGAAGGTTTTTTTGGGGAGATTAGTCGTTTGAAGAAGAGCCGATTAGTCGCCAGGTGATTAAATCTCCACGAAAAAAGTCGCCGTTAGAAAAAATGCCCATTGACGCGACTGAAGATTTGTCGCGCGTAAAATGCCCATTGACTTTGTGAAATTTCGCGGTTACGTGAATTTTTTGGCAAACCAAAACGGGCCAGATTGGCTCCTCGGTACAGATCACCAGTTACTGCTATTGATTTCTATACGTGGCACTTACAGACGTGGCATCACTTACCACGGCCAAATAGTGGAGCATCCTCCCATCAATCTTGGCTTCATCAAACTGGGTCTTGTACTGGGGGAGCCCAATATCGTCCAGCCACCCTGGGGCAGACAAAACACAATTAGCGAGAGCCACGGCAATCCCAGAATCCTTTGGGAGTCGTGGCCCAGGAGCATCTGGGGTCACGTGGGTCAGAGAAGTCGCAGGGCACTTACGGGTCACCCATCTGTAGTCTAATCTCCCATAATTGCTCTCCTCCTCCGACCCCAGCGACTGCAGAGCCAACTGGAGCTTCTTCCTGTGCAACGGCTGTTTGATCCCCAATTCCTGCGGGAAACAAGGGGGGACATGTGAGTGGGGGAATCAGTGGTGCAGCTGAAAAGGCTTCCTCTAGTTTTTATTTCTCATTAATACAATGTGTCCATTCACATTCCCTGAGCCTGACTTGATACAAAGTAGCAGGAGTCAGTTCTCATGCAGGGCTGCCTAGATAGTTTCAGGAGTCAGAACCAGCAGTGCAGAGAATATAAAAAAAAAAAATAAAAAAAAAGAGGCACTTACATTTACACAGAAAATAATCAACAGGCACTGAAAAGTTAATAAGAAAATCTGCACCCATCCAACTCCCTGCTCAGTTTGGCACAGCGTCTACTCCCCGCACCTTCTCCAGATCCTGCTGAGAGGCATGAAGTAAAGTCTGTCCTGAGACGATCCACTGCTTGCAACTATTTACGTAACCGCCCAATCCTTGATCCCGAAGCCACGAGCACACTTGCTCCTTCGTCCACTTAGCAAACGGCGTGTCCAGCTCACTGCAATGAACATTATTTATCATAAGTATTCCTTGTACTATGCACAATTCAGCAGGAACAGTCCCCTAAGTTTGCTCATAGTCTGTACAGAGAGATCCCATAAAACTATGTCAGCATAGGTATTCCTTGTACTAAGCACAATTCAGCAGGAACAGTCCCTAAGTTTGCTCATAGTCTGTACAGAGAGATCCCATAAAACTATGTCAGCATAGGTATTCCCTGTACTAAGCACAATTCAGCAGGAACAGTCCCCTAAGTTTGCTCATAGTCTGTACAGAGAGATCCCATAAAACTATGGTACATAGGTATTCCCCTGTACTAAGCACAATTCAGCAGGAACAGTCCCTAAGTTTGCTCATAGTCTGTACAGAGAGATCCCATAAAACTATGGTACATAGGTATTCCCTGTACTAAGCACAATTCAGCAGGAACAGTCCCTAAGTTTGCTCATAGTCTGTACAGAGAGATCCCATAAAACTATGGTACATAGGTATCCCCTGTACTAAGCACAATTCAGCAGGAACAGTCCCTAAGTTTGCTCATAGTCTGTACAGAGAGATCCCATAAAACTATGGTACATAGGTATTCCCCTGTACTAAGCACAATTCAGCAGGAACAGTCCCCTAAGGTTTAAGTTTACTGAGACTTTCAGACCTATAGATTATGTTTAAATATCTGCATGAGAAACACAATCAGGACACGTTTATCTGCTATAAAACCTCTGGCTACAAACACACACCTATTAACTTGACCCAGATCACGGGACCAGCCAAGTCTAGGCCCAGCCGTGGATCTTGTTCCGCCCCTCTTAAATTCTTCCTCCAGCAGATCATCTTCCTGGTTCAATGTCGTGGACTGACTTCTCTTCAGCCTGGGGCATGCAAAGAAAAAATGGGAAATTATGCCATTGAAGGGGGGAGTGTATTTCCTGGTACTCGTGTGACTGTCTCTACTTCCTTTGCACGGGGGAGTGTATTTCCTGGTACTGGTATGACAGTCTCTACTTCCTTTGCACGGGGGAGTGTATTTCCTGGTACTCGTGTGACTGTCTCTACTTCCTTTGCACGGGGGAGTGTATTTCCTGTTACTCGTGTGACTGTATCTACTTCCTTTGCACGGGGGAGTGTGTATTTCCTGGTACTCGTGTGACTGTCTCTACTTCCTTTGCACGGGGGAGTGTATTTCCTGGTACTCGTGTGACTGTCTCTACTTCCTTTGCACGGGGGAGTGTATTTCCTGGTACTCGTGTGACTGTCTCTACTTCCTTTGCACGGGCGAGTGTATTTCTTGTTACTCGTGTGACTGTCTCTACTTCCTTTGCACGGGGGAGTGTATTTCTTGTTACTCGTGTGACTGTCTCTACTTCCTTTGCACGGGGGAGTGTATTTCCTGTTACTCGTGTGACTGTATCTACTTCCTTTGCACGGGGGAGTGTGTATTTCCTGGTACTCATGTGACTGTCTCTACTTCCTTTGCACGGGGGAGTGTATTTCCTGGTACTCGTGTGACTGTCTCTACTTCCTTTTTGTCAGAAACGCAGCAGCCGTGACTTGCTTTATGGCAGGGATTGTAGATATAAGCTGCAGGACAGACATATTATCAGACAAGTGGATAGCGATTGCTGATAAACGACTCACTTCCCAAACAGTTTCCTTATTCCGCTCGTTTTCTTCTTGTAGTCGGGAGAAGACGGGGAGCTGAGGGGGCTTCCTCCTTCCACAGAATTCGGGGAAGACACTGCCAGATCCAGGTGGTCTGTGGAGCCCTTCTCAGTGTCTGATTTTCAATGTAAGAAAGAGCAGTTTTGTTACGGCACCAAAGTTCATTTATTCCACAATTAAAGGGGAACTCCACCCAAGAACAATTTATTTTACCTAACGAGAGAAACTTATTCTCCCCCAACTTCCCAATATCCATTCATTCCTCATTGTGTCTGTCTCTTTCTGTTCTGTGGGTCTGACTGTGACTCCTCCAGGTCGGTTGACTTGTGCTACACAGGAGTCAGAACCAGCAGTGCAGAGACAATTAGTGAGAACTACAAAGTTGATGAGAAAACCGGATATTGGGAAGTTTCTCTCATTAGGGAAATATCAGTTATCGGTGGAGACAATGTGACACAATAAACACAATTCGGATCCAGGACAAACACAGGACTGATCCATATTTGGGATGCGCTGAGTTTGTTGGACTTTAGCCTGAATCCCGGGACTTTTCCCTGTAGGAGATTTAATTCCGTTGGGATCAGTACTGGATATAAAGCACAGATTTGGGGGTGAAATGGGGTTCAGGTGAAGAACTTACTCAGCGCATCCCTAAGACAAAAAAATTACGGCACGAGGAATGGAACTTGGAAAGCAGAAGATCCCCGATAATGGACCTACTTCTTTCTTCTACCCCGTTCCCCCGAAATCTAAAAAGGAACGAAGCTTCCCCCGTGCCGCTAATGAGACTTAGTACTAATTACGGTTATTAATGAATTAATTAATGACGGCAATACAGAGAGCTTTGGAAAATCGAATTCTGGTTCCGGCTGGGAGGAGGGGATTAGAATTTGGTTTATACTAGGAATCTATTTTTGGAATTTTTGGAATACTGAATCCTAATTTGCATATGCAAATAAGGGGTGGGAAGGGGAAAACATTTTTTACTTCCTTGTTTTGTGACAAAAAGTCATGTGATTTCCCTCCCCACCCCATATGCAAATTATGATTCGGTTCGGCCGAGCAGAAGGATTCGGCCGAATCCGAATCCTGCTGAAAAAGGACAAATCCTGGATTCGGTGCATCCCTAGTTTATACTGGTTACTGATGGGACAGGGAAGGAAACTCGATTTTCCAAATGTCTTTTCGAAGGGGTAAACTCGTCTTTTCCTAAAGGGTAACTCGTTATTAATTGCACCGCAATCAGCGGAAACAATGCGACTGTTACACGTGACACTGTCCCTTTAAGCCGCCAGCACTGAAGCACTAAGGGTTAAAGGGAAAATACACGCTCATTTAACTCCATTGTTACCCCACAATCAGCAGCACCCTCCTGCCATACTGTGTTTTAACCCTTTAACCGCCAGGCAGCGCTGGGGCCAGAGTCGACATCAATGGCAGCTAAAGGGTTAAACAGACATGTACTTTCCCTTTAAAACAAGGCTCCAGTTTCTCTCTCACCCCTTTCCTATGGGAATAAATAGGAGTCCCGGGGCCCTTCAGATTTGAAGCTAATGAGCAGAATGATGAGCGTTACTCGGGGTTACGGCAGGGATTATTATTATTATTATTATTATTATTATCACACCAATTAGTCATGGATGTTATGGATGATTTACTATACCTAGAGCGGGTGCACTTGCACTTCGGCTGCGATCTTCATATTTCCAATAAAATGCACAATAATCACACGCAGCCCGGGGAGAGAATGTGCAGAGAGATATTTATTCAAACAGTGTAACATCCTGGACACGGGGGGCGCCAGAGAGACCCCCATAACAGACACAAGTGCTCTTTAATCTGGTTGCTATGGTCAGTGATCCTAACAACCTGATGAATAAATCCATTAAGGGCCGAGTTCACTACAAATACAGATACATAAACCATTGAGGAAGCTGCGGGTCACTGACCCCAGTAACCAGAGAGCATTTTAATGAAGAGATCTGCAATGCAATGAAAGTAACAGTGTAACAGATAACTTCCCCTTTAATGCTTCATTGCATCACATGATCTGTATCACAGCACCGCTATGAATTGCCCCTGTTACCATGGTAACTTACCTTGATCATGTCCAATGGCAAAAGGGCAGTTCCACAAATTATATATGAAACAGGTACGAAGTTAACAAGCTGGGGGGTCTGTGTGGGTTCCTCTGGGTACCCCATTTCCTCCCAAACTCTAAATACATACAGGCAGGGTGATTAGATTCTGATTAGACTGATCATAGTGTGTGTGAATGTGATACGTTCCGTAGATTGTAAGCTCACAGGGACAGGAACTGATGGGAATGTGAAAGGGACCTTAGATTGTAAGCTCACTGGGGCAGGGGCTGATGGCAATGATGTGGAGTAGGTCAAACTATACAGATAAAGGCACTTCCAAGTTTAGAAGAAACTCCTACCAGGGGGGGATGAAGACTGTATATCAGGCACCCGCAGCCCATATGGACTTTGTTACCCCAACAGATGGGGCAGGTTCATGTATTTGGGGTGTGGGAGGAAACTGGGGTACCCAAAGAAAACCCCAAAAGATAAACACCCCTTGCACACCGGCCTGTCTGGAATCAACACAGGACCCTCTTCCTATAGCAACCCCTGTGCCCCCCAAGTCTTCTCTTTACCTCCCGAGTCTCCTCCTACTGATACTACTGCTGCTATTATTACTACTACCATTACTATTACTACTGCTGCTATTATTACTACTACTATTACTACTACTGCTATTACTTCTGTTACTACTACTACTGCTATTATTACTACTGCTATTACTACTACTACTGCTTCTATTATTACTACTGTTGTTACTACTACTGCTATTATTACAACTACTATTACTACTACTACTGTTACTACTACTGCTGCTATTACTACTGTTACTACTACTACTACTGCTGCTATTATTACTACTGCTATTACTACTACCACTGCTTCTATTATTACTACTGCTGTTACTACTACTGCTATTATTACAACTGCTATTACTACTACAATTACTACTACTACTACTGCTGCTGCTATTATTTCTACTGCTGTTACTACTACTACTGCTTCTATTATTACTACTGCTTTTACTACTACTACTGCTGCTGCTATTATTACAACTGCTATTACTACTACTACTGTTACTACTACTATTGCTGCTATTATTACTACTGCTGCTTCTATTATTACTACTACTATTGTTACTACTACTGCTTCTATTACTACTGCTATTACTACTACTACAAGTACTGCTGCTGCTATTGCTACTACTACTGTTGTTACTACTGCTTCTATTATTACTACTGCTATTACTACTACTGCTATAACTACTACTACTGCTGCTATTATTACTATTGCTATTACTACTACCACTGCTGCTATTATTACTACTGCTATTACTACTACTACTGTTTCTACTACTATTGCTGCTATTATTACTACTGATGTTTCTACTACTGCTGCTTCTATTATTACCACTACTACTGTTACTACTACTTCTATTGCTTCTATTATTACTACTGCTATTACTACTACTACAACAACTACTGCTGCTGCTATTACTACTACTACTGTTACTACTGCTTCTATTATTACTACTGCTATTACTACTACTGCTGCTATTATTACTACTGCCGCTACTACTGCTGCTATTACTACTACTACTGCTATCAGTACTACTACTGCTTTTACTACTACTGTCATCTACTACTACTACTACTTAGGGATGCATTGAATCCAGGATTCTGGCTTTTTCAGCAGGATTCATATTCGTCCGAATCCTTCTGCCCGGCCGAACTGAATCCTAATTTGTATATGCAAATTAGGGGCGGAGAGAGCAATCATGTGACTTTTTGTCACAAGGAAGTAAAAAAAATGTTTTCCCCTTTCCACCCCTAATTTTCATAGGCAAATTAGGATTTGGTTCGGTATTCGGTTCGCAAAGAATTTGGGGGTTCGGTTAAATCCAAAATAGTGGATTTGGTGCATCCCTACTACTACTACTGCTGCTGCTACTACTACTACTACCACCTCCACTACTACTAGTACTACTACTATATATAACCGCAGGCTCAGTAGCAGAAATGTATCAGCTGATGTATCTGTCTGTAACAGCGGAAACCAATGGAACTGAAACAAAGAGGTCGGAGGATGAGTTAACTTCCCCTTTAACTGGTCTGTAATTTAGTGGCCCCTAAACAGACGAGGGAGCCATCCTGTCGCCTCCGGTTCCATAATCCAGAAACAGAACGCAGAGAGTTAATAAGCCCCTGATGAAAGTGACCTGAGTATCAATTAATGTATCAATAATGTATCAATTAATGTATCGATAATTAATCAATAATGTATCAATTAATGTATCAATAATTAATCAATAATGTATCAATTAATGTATCAATAATTAATCAATAATGTATCAATTAATGTATCAATAAGAAACAGGAGCTTTTCTATTGTCTCTGCTCTGTACCTGCCTGACCACTAGGGGGCAGAAGCTGATTTATAATTAAGCCTCGGATTCTGCAGGGGGGGAGGGGATGGAAAAAGAGGGATAAACAGGGAGATTTTGGTCGGAGCAGTTTGTTGGGAAAGGGAACATTTCTGTTATTCCCACACGACAATCAGGAGCAAATTAACCTCAGGAGCAATAACTGCTTATTAACTCCTCGCTGGACTGGATAGGGACATGTGTTCATACATCAAGGGGCAGATCATGCTCCAATTAACCATTAGTCTCCTGTAGGATCCCGAGTCCCTTGTTTAAACTTCCCCTTTAACTCCTAGAGGCAACACACTCAGACGAGGCTCCATGGATTGAGAAGTCAAGTAGACTCGGGCAGCGCTGTCACTTTAAATCTGCCCAATATAAGCAACATGGCAGCTCCACTGACTCCTCTCTGAGACTTAACTCCGATATTCCCAGGGAAGAGAAAGGATGGAGGGTCTACAATAGCACACGGTAGCACCCCACTACTACATACCTAGGTTGGGGGTACTCAACGTCTTCTTGCTGTTTTTCATCTTAAAGAAACCTCGGCCGAAGGACGACCTGGACTTACGACTTCCAAAACTCTCATCATCGGTGGCGGGGGGCCGCGGGGGGAGGTTTTGGAACTTGCCCAATTCTGGAGAAGCCGTTCTCTGAAAAAAATAAAGCCAAAACGGGGGTCAAAATTCACCTTGGTGGCTTTACAACTGGAAGCCAGGAGCAGCAGCAGAAGGGCCCCTATACTGTGGCCCCTGGATTTGTGGGGCCCTTTACACTCACCAGCTCTGCAGGTTCCTTCTCCAGGTTCCCCAAACTGCTGCATTTCTTTACAGGAGATCTGAACAAAGGGAAACTATTATTAGTATTATTATTATTAAAGGGAAAGTAAATATAATGCAAATTATAAGACATATTGCTCCCCAATAAAACGCTGCCCCCCGGTGGCCACACTAGGAAAGATGGAAGAATTTGGCTTTACCAACTGTTCTCTGCTCACAAGGGGGTGCACCCCTATTACTGGGCATTGAAGCAGGGCGGGGCCAACTTTCAGGAGGCGGGGCCCATTATCAGACTTACCCCGGGGTCTCTGGGGTTGTGACATCTGCAGACAGACTGGGGGTCTGACCATCCCTAGAAAAAAAAAAACAGAAATGGAATGAATTTATCCTGCCAAACGATTGGTTGTTACTGGCCTTGAAGAACGTCGCCCCCTAGTGCTGAAAAGTGGAACCAACCTTTAAAGGGGTTGTTCACCTTTAAATTAACTGTTAGTAGGATGTAGAGAGGGTTCTTCTGAGACAATTTGCAATTGGTCTTCATTTTTTATTATTTTTAAGTTATTTAGCTTTTTATTCAGCAGCTCTCCAGTTTCTGGTTACTATGGTGAAAATTCCCCTAGCAACCAGGCACTGATGTGAATAAGAGACAGGAATATGAATAGGAGAGGGACTGAATAGAAAGAGGAGGAATAAAAAGTAGCAATAACAATACATTTGTAGCCTTACAGAGAGTTGATTTTAGATGGGGTCAGTGACCCCCCCATTTGAAAGCTGGAAAGAGTCAGAAGAAAACTGCAAATCATTCAAAAACTGTAGAAAATAAATAATGAAGACCAATGGAAAAGTTGCTTAGAAACCTATAACATACTAAAAGTTAACCAGCCCTTTAAGCTCGGTGACCCTGGAACGGCAGAGGGGGGTCAGTCCCTATGAACCCACCCAAAGTTTCCATTGAAAGACTCTACTCAGCTGTAGCTGAACTACAACTCCCAGCAGCCCCTATCACTTCTAAAGGAAACACTGGCATGCAGACCTGGTGATCCTTCCTAAAGCTCATCCTTGCTTTGTAGCTGCTGTAAAAGCCATAGAATTGCCCCAGAACTACAACTCCCAGCATCCCTTGTGGCAATACTGAGTTTAAGCAGAACCAAAGCCCTCCGGTTTCCATAGTAACGGAGGCTGAGCAAGAGGCTCACTCTTAGAATAACCCTATTGAAATTGAGTAAAAGGAACCCCCCTACTAAAGGGGGGGGATGATATTCTCTTGACCCCCGATTTCTCCCTGGATCAGTAATGAGACTCGTCCCTTCTAATAACTGTGCCCCATGATAAGCCCCATTAGTGAGAAGTGATCTAGTGCCGAGGGGCAGAGAAACACGGGACTGGGGTATTTACCCAACGTAGGGGGGAGGGGCCTCCTCACTGGGAGCAGGAGCTGACACTTCATTCTGCTGCTGGAAGGGTCTGATTGAGGGGAGGGAGACTTGCAGGATACTCGTGTGCATCTCCACCTTGGGCTGCGGGAACAGAACAAAGAGCCCATTGAGCGCGGGACATAAACAAAACAAGCAGAACAAAGGGCGTCTGTGCCAGTCCCATGGGCACGAGACACACAAAACCCACCTGCTGTTTATTTATATATTATTCATATTATCAGGGAAACTGCTATTATTCTCCACCACCCCCAGGTTAACTTCACATGCACCACAGCTACTCCCCGAGCCCACAGCTACTCCCCGCGCCCACGTCTAATCCCCGCACCCACAGCTACTCCCTCGCCCACAGCTTATCCCCGCGCCCACAGCTACTCCCCGCTCCCACAGCTACTCCCCGCGCCCACAGCTACTCCCCGCGCCCACAGCTACTCCCCGCGCCCACAGCTACTCCCCGCGCCCACATGTTATCCCCGCACCCACAGCTAATCCCCACACCCACAGCTAATCCCCACACCTACAGCTACTCCCCGCGCCCACAGATACTCCCCGCACCCACAGCTACTCCCCGCGCCCACAGCTACTCCCCGCACCCACATCTTATCCCCGCACCCACAGCTAATCCCCACACCCACAGCTAATCCCCACACCCACAGCTACTCCCCGCGCCCACAGATACTCCCCGCACCCACAGCTACTCCCCGCGCCCACAGCTACTCCCCGCACCCACATCTTATCCCCGCACCCACAGCTAATCCCCACACCCACAGCTACTCCCGTGCCCACAGCTAATCCCTGCACCCACAGCTACTCCCAGCACCCACAGCTACTCCTTTCACCCACAGCTACTTCCGCGCCCACAGCTACTCCCCGCACCCACAGCTACTCCCCGCACCCACAGCTACTTCCCGCACCCAAATGCTGGGAATAGAGTATCAGCCTGATACAATGTATCAGTAACTTCAGTTATTCTGCTTAAAGGGGTTGTTCCCCTTTAAATTTAGTATGATGTAGAGAGGGATATTCTGAGACAATTTGCAATTGGTTTTCATTTTTTATTATTTGTGTCTCTCCAGTTTGCAATTTCAGTCATAGGTTGCTAGGGTCCAAATTCCCCTAGTAACCATGCACTGATTTGAATAAAAGACTGGAATAGGAGAGGCCTGAATAGAAAGATGATGAATAAAAAGTAACAATACATTTGTAGCCTTACAGAGCATTTGTTTTTTAGATGGGGTCAGTGACCCCCATTTGAAAGCTGTAAAGAGTCAGAAGAAGAAGGCAAATAATTAAAAAAAACTATAAAAAATAAATAATGAAGACCAATTTAAAAGTTGCTTAGAATTGACTAAAATTGAAAGTGAACCCCACACTCCCCTACTGACCGGCCCCTGTCGCAGTCACTTACCTGCGGATCCACAGGGAGTTCCTCTGGGCTGGGGGTGGTGGATATTGGGAGAGGGGAGGGGCTTTTGTCAGCGTCGCTGAGCGCGTTGCCATCGAATACGAGAGAATTGGAGCCGGAAATCACGGAGTCGTCACTTTCCACTTCTTTGCCTGAAAATAAACAAAAGTGTTAACGGTGAGATTAAAGGGGAAATTGACTTGTATATTGTGAGAACGGGAACTGAATCAGCCGGCGCAGGAGTTGCAGCACACGCGCATTACGCTGCAATTTCATGCAGTGCAATAAAAGAAGAAATTACCTTTTTTTACCCTGCGCCAGAACCACCATGTCCTGCACCTTCTTGTACCTGCTGAGACACTGTCTGAGCTCCTCCATCTTCTGCTCCTGTAGGGGGGGAAGCAGACAGGGAATGTGATTGGCCAGGAAAGCGGGGCGCCAGTAACTCGCGTCTCCCCCCTTTATATGTGGCTCCTTATACCCACGAGTAAAGTAAACCCACTAGATAAGTGTTACTGGCTGCTAAAGGATGCTGGGAGTTGTAGTCCAACAGCGGGTTAGTGGGTTTATGCAGCAGGGGGCGCTATAGAAGTGATGAGAGGATTACGCACCTTCTCTTCATTCATAGTCATTAACGATTCCATGGCCTTCTTCATCTTCTGCATCTCCACATCTGCAGGGAGATAACAAACAAGGAGGCTCGTGGGTCGGACAGGAAGTCATGACGTACCCCCCCCCCCAGAGCAGTAATTTCTACCCACAAATACCCCAAAATAGAAGCAAATGATTGGGAGATCGGCTGCTTCTCACCAGCTCAGGTTGTCTATAGAAATGGCACAAACCCACTGGGTACTAAAAAGAGTTGATGCAGCTGTCTCTGTGTTAAAGGGTAAGTCCACGTATAGAAGCTGCTCAATATGTACTGTATCTGTACTTCCTGCTCCTGGGCTGTTCTCTTTCCCATGGTCAGACAGGAACTGCCCCCTGGGTAAGTGAATCCAATCTCCCCCCAGTACTTACCCAGGTACAGAGCTCTGATTCTCTGTACTTCCTGCTCCTGGGCTGTTCTCTTTCCCATGGTCAGACAGGAACCTCCCGCCCTGGGTAAGTGAATCCAATCTCCCCCAGTACTTACCCAGGTACAGAGCTCTGATTCTCTGTACTTTCCTGCTCCTGGGCTGTTCTCTTTCCCATGGTCAGACAGGAACCTTCCCCTGGGTAAGTGAATCCAATCTCCCCCAGTACTTACCCAGGTACAGAGCTCTGATTCTCTGTACTTCCTGCTCCTGGGCTGTTCTCTTTCCCATGGTCAGACAGTAAACCCAGACTCCACCCAGTTCTAAGATCTTTTTGTGGAAACAGGGAAGAATCTCTCACCTTTCGCTTCGCCTGCGCTCATGTCAGTCACCTCCGGGGGTCGCTGGGAACGTAGGTTCTCTTTCATTGTCTTTAAATCGGCCTCTTTCTGTTCCAGCTCCTCCTTCAGCAGCGACAGTTCATCCTGCACAAAACAGGGGCAGATTAATTGGGGCAATGGGGGAGGAGAGGGGTAAAACACTCACAAATCCAATGAAACTTCACACGGAACAAACCACACGGGAAGATCAGCGTGACACACACATGTTTAACCCACTGGGAGTGATGACATCATAAACTGGAGCTGATGTCATCTGAGGTCCCTTTTGATTGGGTGCCACCCATTCCATGGAACCATGTGATCTGGGGGCATTTAAAAAAAAAACAATAATTCTTAAAGGGACAGTATCACCAAATGGACGAGTTGCAGTTCCACTTCCCACCAGCTTCAGCCAGCGTTTCCTATAGGGCAGCTATAGAACAGCGCCACCACTGGATCAGGGAAATGAAATCACTTTGGAAGGAACTAGAAAAGTATAAAGTATTGTGGCCTGAAATTGTTCGATTTGCTGTAACTGGGGAACAGATACAATGTTACAAGTCTGGCCCCAAATCGACGCACTCTTTCATGACACTGTCCCTTTAAATCTGGATGAATGGCGACGAAGGTAAAGAAATGCGATTTGTTCCGCGCTGCATGCGGTTTCAGATGAAAACATTCCGGCAAACTGTAGCAATGCGGAAGATTCAGGATACAGTGGAGGCAAATTAAAGGGGAAATAAACCTTAAAATAAAACAAGGGGTTTATATCCCCTTTAATACATGTAAATGACCACAAGGGGCAGCAGGCGGGAACCACAGCAACGGGTGGATGCACAAAGCGTTACCGACACTCAGACAAGGGGTCGCCGACGCCTCGGCAACTACTGCACCTTCAGGGCCTGGCACTTGTGCTCCGTGCGCTGCTTCTCATACTGAATCTGCCCCACCTTGATTTTCATACTCGAGAGCTTGGCCATTAAAGGCTGGGGACAGAGAGACAGCGCTCAGGCAAGGGAAACAGAAATTAAAGGGGAAGTATAAGCCTGTATCCAACTAAAACTCATATGCTGTTTTCTGCCTATTGTTTTGGTTAAAGGGGGTGTACACCTTTAAATTAACTGTTAGTATGATGTAGAGAGTGATATTCTGAGACAATTTGCAATTGTTTTTTTTATTTTTAATTATTTAAGGTTTTTGAGTTATTTAGCTTTTTATTCAGCAGCTCTCCAGTTTGTAATTTCAGCCATCTGGTTGCTAGGGTCTGAATTCCCCTAGCAACCATGCAATGATTTGAATAAGAGACTGGAATATGAATAGGAGAGGCCTGAAAAGAAAGATGAGAAATAAGTAACAATGACAATACATTTGTAGCCTTACAGAGCATTTGATTTTAGATGGGGTCAGTGACCCCCATTCTGAAGAGTCAGAAGAAAACTGCAAATAATTCAAAAACGATAGAAAATAAATAAGGAAGACCAATGGAAACAAAATGCCTTCCTCTTTATGCCTGAAAGCACAAGCAGCACAGAATGGGAGGAGTTTAGCGGGCACTTACTTCTAGAATCCGACAGGTTTAATCAACTGCAGCAATACTGCACTTTAATTCAGAGGAGGGTCGCAGAATTAGCACGACCCCAGCACTGTCTGACCCTCTCATAATGAATAAGGAAAACTTTCACTTTAATTAATAGTCATTATATTTATATAAATGGCAGGTCCTGATTAATAAGGGAAATCAATTGGGATCAGCATTTACCTTGGTTGATTTCAGCTTCTTCTCATACTGAGACCTCTCATTCTCCATCTCAGAGACTCGGAGTCGCAACTCGTTCATCTCCTGCATCAGTCCCTGGGGGGCAACACCAAATATCAGTCCCCTACTCACTACAGACTGTTCATTATATATATATGTATATAGTAGTGATCAATGAAACATTACTCCCTCTTCATGCACTCAACATGGCAGCTCCCTCCTCCCGTATGTATAAATACAAATATACAGAGAAGGAATGTTCTGGGCACACAATAAGCTATACCCTCATACTGTACTGTCTAAGGGAATCAATATGGCACCTCCTCCTCCCATATGTATAAATACAAATATACAGAGAAGGAATGTTCTGGGCACACAATAAGCTATACCCTCATACTGTACTGTCTAAGGGAATCAATATGGCACCTCCTCCTCCCATATGTATAAATACAATTATACAGAGAAGGAATGTTCTGGGCACACAATAAGCTATACCCTCATACTGTACTGTCTAAGAGGGAATCAATATGGCAGCTCTAATGTATCTTCCATGACACAAACCCATACATTTATCCCAAATTCAGTTGGCAGAATATAATTCACATGACATGTGGCCGTGGATAGAGTCTCGTAGTATCACAATTTCATGCACAAACACAATGTATTCCCAACACTCAGCATGCGACAGGCTGCAGCATTAAGCGCAGAGGAAGATGCATGCATTGTTGCAGAGAGCACTGAATGCAGCAGGATAAATGAAATTCCAACACATGTGAAACCGAGGATTAATCATACAAATACTCTCTGTATATATCCACTGGCCCAGGTATTAAACATTATATATAAATATATATTAACAACCAGTGGAGGGGATATAATTGGCTCCAGGCAGCTCCGTAGCCTAATGCCACTTAGTGTAGAACAAATGGGGTATCGCACCCCCTCCTGTTTGTATAATGGGGGTCAGAAATGAATTCCTTAGTTCCCCACACTGAACAATCTCACAGTGACCCAGGACTGGATTAAGGAGAGCTGCGCCCCTGGAGTCCTGTTGTCGGAGGAGCGAGAGCAAATCCATGCGGCCACTCCCATGCAAAGTATTAATGGGGGGTCACCTCCTGATCTCCGTACTGTGACCTTTTCTCCTGGAACAGAGCAAGTTCCACCTCAACCTTCTCCATCTGTTGCCTGAGATCTGCTATGACCTTGTGCAGGGACTGAGTCAAGAGACGGGGGGGGGGGGGGGAGAGAAGCGGCAGTGAGAATGTGGCACAGAGCTGACACTCAGGGTCCGGTGGAGAAAAATTCCACTTTTAATTTCATAATCCAAGTATTGAACCCCAGTCAGAGAAAGTGATTTGCTCAAGGGCCCAGCTACAGGGAGCCGAGGAGTAACTGAACCCCCTATTAGAAATGACATGATGTTCCATGATAAACCCCACAACGGCTCAGGCTCCTGATTTATTGAGAATTTATTTTTTTTATTTTACATAATAGCAGCCACCTCCTCAGCCTGGCTATAAGAACACAGTGCTGGGGACTAGTTCCTCTTACAGGGTTAATAAATATTTGTCCCTGCCTATAGAGGTCACAATCACTACCAGCTTATAGAGGACACAATCTTTATCTGCCTATAGAGGTCACAATCTCTAGCTGCCTATAGAGGTCACAATTGCTTCTTGCCTATAGAGGTCACAATTTATCCCTGTCTATAGAGGTCACAATCTATAGCTGCCTATAGAGGTCACAATCGCTTCCTGCCTATAGAGGTCACATTTTCTCCCTGTCTATAGAGGTCACAATTGCTTCCTGCCTATAGAGGTCACAATTGCTTCTTGCCTATAGAGGTCACAATTGCTTCTTGCCTATAGAGGTCACAATTTATCCCTGTCTATAGAGGTCACAATCTATAGCTGCCTATAGAGGTCACAATCGCTTCCTGCCTAAAGGTGTTACAATATCTAGCTGCCTATAGAGGTCACAATCGCTACCTGCTTATAGTGGTCACAATCTCTAGCTGCTTATAGAGGTCACAATCTCTAACTGCCTATAGACAATACAATCGCTACCTGCTAATAGAGGTCACAATCTCTAGCTGCATATAGAGGTCACAGTCACTTCCTGCCTATAGAGGTCACAATCGCTACCTGCCTATAGAGGTCACAAACTCTACCTGCTTATAGAGGTCACAATCACTGCCTGCTTATAGAGGTCACAATATCTAGCTTCATATAGAGGTCATAATCGCTACCTGCTTAAAGGTCACAATCTCTAGCTGCCTATAGAGGTCACAATCCCTACCTGCTAATAGAGGTCACAATCTCTTCCTGCCTATAGAAGTCACACTCTCTAGCTGCCTATAGAGGTCACAATCGCTACCTGCTTATAGAGGTCACAATATCTAGCTTCATATAGAGGTCATAATCGCTACCTGCTTAAAGGTCACAATCGCTACCTGCTAATGGAGGTCACAATCTCTAGCTGCTTATAGAAGTCACAATCGCTACCTGCCTGTAGAGGTCACAATCTCTAGCTGCCTATAGAGGTCACAATCGGTACCATCTTATAGAGGTCACAATCTGCACCTGTCAGTTTTTGGGCAAGACATATATCAGGGTCGCCCCACTCACCTCTGTGTCTTTGTACCTCTCCTCAAACTCTTTGTGGTCCTTCTCCACGGTGGCCAACTTCAGCTTCAGGTTAGAGATCTCGGCCATCAGGTCCAGTTTTTGACTTTCCAGAGATGTTCGACTCAAAAGTTCCTGCAGGAGGAGAAAGGGTTAAAGTGGTTATGGAGTCGCTGACCCCTGAGCTACCATTCTCCTGCTGGTGTCTGTCCAATCAGATCTCTGGCACCGACTGGCCAAAGCCCATGCGCTAGGTTCTCCTACATCCTGATTGGCTCATTATTAACCCTGTGTGTGCCATGTACCTGCTGGAGCATTTCCTCCGTGTCGTTCAGCTTCTCTCTGTGCTCCTCCAGACAGAACTCCAGATCCCGGATCTTCTCCCCTTGCGCTTCCACCTGGTCGGTCAGGACGCTCACCTGAGTAACCAATAGAAATGGAGCAGGTGAGTGAAGAAGGATACAAAGGTTTATACAGAGTGCTCTGCCTACAGGGTATGTGGGTGCCCTGGTGGTTATGGGCATCTTTTTTTTTATACTTTCACCCAATTCCTGTACCTGCAGGACGAGTGACTCCTTATCGTTCTCCAGCCGGGTCAACCTCTCCTGGTAAACGTCGGTGTTGCCGGATATGTGTCCATTTACCTGGCAGAGAAGAGGTGCAAGTGTTAGAGTGTGTGCTGCCGAGTCAATGAAGCAGTTTGGGTACCCCCTATATCAAGCAGGGCTCTGGTATAATTGCTCCTGACAACAGCTGACAAATGTGAATATCACCCCCCTGTGTCCATTCACAGCACAAACATTTCCTTTTTTGCTATTTTGCTGATGTAAAGTGCACTACTTTCATTTCGGGGGTCTCTACAGGCCACATACTGGGCTAATCCTATGCATATTGGGTGTCAAACTGTTCGGAAGACCGCCGGCTAACATTTTTCATCAGTTTTACCTTTGTGACAGATGACACGCAGGAGACAAGAGGCTGTAAATGGCAAGTTACAAAACTTTAGCAAAGCTTTGCAGCCTGGAGTTGAAATACATATTTATCCATGTTAGATATAGATCTATATTGTATTCCTATGAAAAATAAAAGCTCCCCCTCCACTTGAAAATACCCAAAAGGTGAAATGATCTGACGGTAAACATCAATGAAGTAGGGAATTCAGCAGGCAATGAAAGGGTTAGCGCACTTGGCTGGTACATAATGCAAACCTTTTTGTCTCACGAATCAAACAGCGTCAATTTCAAGGCCAAGTAAAATTCTTTCCCTTCTCAGCCGCAGACACAAATACTTACCCTCTTTATAAGAAGTTGACCCCTTTGGCTTCTCCAGACTCTTTCCATCTTTATTTCTTGCGTTTTGGCCGAGGGCACCCTATTCATGTTGGTTATTGGTGACCCCCCAACCAGCGCAGCCTAAACCCTGAGCAGGAAGTTCCCCGGAGACGACAGCAGGTGAAATGGAGACTCTGCACTGTCACAACCCGACTCCCCACCCCGGCTCTGCTCATCAGTCACGCCAGCCACCCCGGCCTTTCCCTTTTTGTTTCCACCAAATTTTATGCGCTCACATCTGTCAGCTCCACCGTTCAGTCTTTCCATGAGCCAAACCCGGCCAGACGCTCCGACCTGCCCACGGCCAGAACTCTCCCTCCACAGTGAAATCACTGATACATTGTATCCAGAATAAAGGCCAAGTAAACTCTCTGCCAAAGGCAAAGTTTGTGCCAGACGAGGAGTTATGCACTCAACCCCCCCTTCACCCCGGAGACGCAATTAGAAAGCATTTTCCAAAGGAATATTTGACTTTTCATCTGGATAAACAGCAACAAAGAAGCTTCAAGAACTGATTTCTTTTAAAGCTCAGATTATGAAGCTTCCACCCCCCCCCCACCTCGACAGTCTCTCAGCATTGCCGGCACTCTCGCAGGCTGTCTCTTGCAAAACTGCCACATCAATGAGAGCTCATTCCAATCGGAACCCTTTGCCTCTGGTTGTCTGCCCTCGACCCTGAAATCGAAGAGCTGACACGAAACTGTTAGAGGTGACTGAACACTGTTCCCTCCTCTAAATTAAACTGCAAGCTCTTTGGGATCAGAGTACTTTCCTTTATTAGGAAACAGACTAGTCACTCATTTTCCTTCTCAAGGGGAGAAGGGAAGATAATCAGAACCAGTGAGGAACCCCTCAAATGTACTGATCCAATATCCCTATGTTACCAGTGCTGTGTAATTTGGAGCTTTCTGGATAATGGGTTTTCCGGATAATGGATCTCATACCTGTATAAAGGAAAGCCTCAGTCTCAACACATGTTCCTGCACCCAAAATACCAATTCATGTTACTAGGGGAAAGCCCAGGGTCATTAGTAACTTGTTATTAAAGTCAACTGCGGTTCCAAGTCTATTTTGATCCTATTAGTCCCTAGTAGTGATGGGCGAATTTCTCTCATATCACTGCGCTGAAAAAAACTCAAATGTCACTAAACTGCGGAAAAAATCGTGAAATCGGAAAATTGAAGAAAAAATCATGAAATTCAAACGTTTTCACGGAAAAATCGCTAATGTATTTCCTGGTACTTGTGTGACTGTCTCTACATCCTTTGCACGGGGGAGTGTATTTCCTGGTACTCGTGTGACTGACTCTACTTCCTTTGCATGGGGGAGTGTATTTCCTGGTACTTGTGTGACTGTCTCTACTTCCTTTGCACGGGGGAGTGTATTTCCTGGTACTTGTGTGACTGTCTCTACTTCCTTTGCACGGGGGAGTGTATTTCCTGGTACTCGTGTGACTGTCTCTACTTCCTTTGCACGGGGGAGTGTATTTCCTGGTACTTGTGTGACTGTCTCTACTTCCTTTGCACGGGGGAGTGTATTTCCTGGTACTCGTGTGACTGACTCTACTTCCTTTGCACGGGGGAGTGTATTTCCTGGTACTTGTGTGACTGTCTCTACTTCCCTTGCACAGGGGAGTGTATTTCCTGGTACTCGTGTGACTGTCTCTACTTCCTTTGCACGGGGGAGTGTATTTCCTGGTAATTGTGTGACTGTCTCTACTTCCTTTGCATGGGGGAGTGTATTTCCTGGTACTCGTGTGACTGACTCTACTTCCTTTGCACGGGGGAGTGTATTTCCTGGTACTTGTGTAACTGTCTCTACTTCCTTTGCACAGGGGAGTGTATTTCCTGGTACTCGTGTGACTGTCTCTACTTCCTTTGCATGGGGGAGTGTATTTCCTGGTACTCGTGTGACTGACTCTACTTCCTTTGCACGGGGGAGTGTATTTCCTGGTACTCATGTGACTGTCTCTACTTCCTTTGCATGGGGGAGTGTATTTCCTGGTACTCGTGTGACTGACTCTACTTCCTTTACATGGGGAGTGTATTTCCTGGTACTTGTGTAACTGTCTCTACTTCCTTTGCACGGGGGAGTGTATTTCCTGGTACTTGTGTAACTGTCTCTACTTCCTTTGCACAGGGGAGTGTATTTCCTGGTACTCGTGTGACTGTCTCTACTTCCTTTGCATGGGGGAGTGTATTTCCTGGTACTCGTGTAACTGTCTCTACTTCCTTTGCACGGGGGAGTGTATTTCCTGGTACTTGTGTAACTGTCTCTACTTCCTTTGCACGGGGGAGTGTATTTCCTGGTACTCGTGTGACTGTCTCCACTTCCTTTGGGATCAGAGTACTTTCCTTTATTAGGAAACAGACTAGTCACTCATTTTCCTTCTCAAGGGGAGAAGGGAAGATAATCAGAACCAGTGAGGAACCCCTCAAATGTACTGATCCAATGTCCCTATGTTACCAGTGCTGTGTAATTTGGAGCTTTCTGGATAATGGGTTTTCCGGATAATGGATCTCATACCTGAATAAAGGAAAGCCTCAGTCTCAACACATGTTCCTGCACCCAAAATACCAATTCATGTCACAAGGGGAAAGCCCAGGGTCATTAGTAACTTGTTTTTAAAGTCAACTGCGGTTCCAAGTCTATTTCGTTCCTATTAGTCCCTAGTAGTGATGGGCGAATTTCTCTCATTTCACTTCACTGAAAAATTCTCAAATTTCACGAAACGGCGAAAGATTCACGGAAAAATCGTGAAATCTGAAAATTCACGAAAAAATCGTGAAAATTGAACATTTTCACGAAAAAATTGGAAATTGATGCCTATGAATTTTCACCGGAGATTCGTGAATTTATTCGCCAACGGCGAAATGTGGAAATTCGCCGCAAATTTGTTGCAGCCAATTTTATTCGCCCATCACTAGTCCCTAGACCTCGACTTCTATAAAACAATGGAGACGTCTCTGAGCCGCGGACCAATCCTCAGAGGAAGAATTTTGGGCTGCATAGTTGTGGGAGGAGAGGAATTCGAGGCATGAAAATCCTGCGCTGATGTTGTACTCTTGATCGGCTGCCTAATCTCGCCCCAGAGCTGGGTCACAGGAGCTAACAGTCATCATGACCTGAGATTATAGAGCGGTGCCACTAATATTCTACTGGGGACAATGGTTCTGTTGGATTCCTCTCTTTGGTTCTGATGACACTCAATACAGAACAATCCGCTCAGACACTGCTCAGCGCGACTCCTGATAACTGAATTTCCCTGACCCACTTTATAACCACGTGACAAACACAGAGCAATATTTATCATTTACAAGTCTGCATTCCTGTGTCTGACCCAGCGCTCTGTCACATTCAGGTTTAATTTTGGAAATGAACTGCAAAGCAATTATCAAGTCAGTAAATAATAAATATATATAAATATACAGCTCTGCCCACACCTCATCCTGCAACTGTGAGAAGCTATAAACAGCCCATTCACATCAGGGGACATTAAATAGGAAAATAAAATATATTGTGTCAGATTTCCTGATACTTGTGTGACTGTCTCTACTTCCTTTGCACAGGGGAGTGTATTTCCTGGTACTCGTGTGACTGTCTCTACTTCCTTTGCACTGGGGAGTGTATTTCCTGGTACTTGTGTGACTGTCTCTACTTCCTTTGCACAGGGGAGTGTATTTCCTGGTACTCGTGTGACTGTCTCTTTCCTTTGCACTGGGGAGTGTATTTCCTGGTACTTGTGTGACTGTCTCTACTTCCTTTGCACAGGGGAGTGTATTTCCTGGTACTCGTGTGACTGTCTCTACTTCCTTTGCACGGGGGAGTGTATTTCCTGGTACTCATGTGACTGTCTCTACTTCCTTTGCACGGGGGAGTGTATTTCCTAGTACTCATGTGACTGTCACTACTTCCTTTGCACAGGGGAGTGTATTTCCTGGTACTCGTGTGACTGTCTCTACTTCCTTTGCACGGGGGAGTGTATTTCCTAGTACTCGTGTGACTGTCTCTACTTCCTTTGCACGGGGGAGTGTATTTCCTAGTACTCATGTGACTGTCTCTACTTCCTTCGCACGGGGGAGTGTATTTCCTGGTACTCGTGTGACTGTCTCTACTTCCTTTGCACAGGGGAGTGTATTTCCTGGTACTCGTGACTGTCTCTACTTCCTTTGCACGGGGGGAGTGTATTTCCTGGTACTCATGTGACTGTCTCTACTTCCTTTGCACGGGGGAGTGTATTTCCTGGTACTTGTGTGACTGTCTCTACTTCCTTTGCACAGGGGAGTGTATTTCCTAGTACTCATGTGACTGTCTCTACTTCCTTTGCACGGGGGAGTGTATTTCCTGGTACTCGTGTGACTGTCTCTACTTCCTTTGCACGGGGGAGTGTATTTCCTGGTACTCATGTGACTGTCTCTACTTCCTTTGCACAGGGGAGTGTATTTCCTAGTACTCGTGTGAATGTCTCTACTTCCTTTGCACGGGGGAGTGTATTTCCTAGTACTCATGTGACTGTCTCTACTTCCTTTGCACAGGGGAGTGTGACTGTCTCTACTTCCTTTGCACGGGGGAGTGTATTTCCTGGTACTAGTGTGACTGTCTCTACTTCCTTTGCACGGGGAAGTGTATTTCCTGGTACTCGTGTGACTGTCTCTACTTCCCTTGCACGGGGGAGTGTATTTCCTGGTACTCATGTGACTGTCTCTACTTCCTTTGCACGGGGGAGTGTATTTCCTGGTACTTGTGTGACTGTCTCTACTTCCTTTGCACGGGGGAGTGTATTTCCTGGTACTACTGTGACTGTCTCTACTTCCTTTGCACGGGGGAGTGTATTTCCTGGTACTAGTGTGACTGTCTCTACTTCCTTTGCACGGGGAAGTGTATTTCCTGGTACTCGTGTGACTGTCTCTACTTCCTTTGCACGGGGGAGTGTATTTCCTGGTACTCATGTGACTGTCTCTACTTCCTTTGCACGGGGGAGTGTATTTCCTGGTACTCATGTGCCTGTCTCTACTTCCTTTGCACGGGGGAGTGTATTTCCTGGTACTCGTGTGACTGTCTCTACTTCCTTTGCACGGGGGAGTGTATTTCCTGGTACTCATGTGACTGTCTCTACTTCCTTTGCACGGGGGGAGTGTATTTCCTGGTACTTGTGTGACTGTCTCTACTTCCTTTGCACGGGGGAGTGTATTTCCTGGTACTCATGTGACTGTCTCTACTTCCTTTGCACGGGGGAGTGTATTTCCTGGTACTTGTGTGACTGTCTCTACTTCCTTTGCACGGGGGAGTGTATTTCCTGGTACTAGTGTGACTGTCTCTACTTCCTTTGCACGGGGGAGTGTATTTCCTGGTACTAGTGTGACTGTCTCTACTTCCTTTGCACGGGGAAGTGTATTTCCTGGTACTCGTGTGACTGTCTCTACTTCCTTTGCACGGGGGAGTGTATTTCCTGGTACTCATGTGACTGTCTCTACTTCCTTTGCACGGGGGAGTGTATTTCCTGGTACTCATGTGCCTGTCACTACTTCCTTTGCACAGGGGAGTGTATTTCCTGGTACTAGTGTGACTGTCTCTACTTCCTTTGCACGGGGGAGTGTATTTCCTGGTACTCGTGTGACTGTCACAGGGGAGATATTAGATACACGTTACACAGGTTGGGGCGGGTTTATAGGGGGAGGGGCACACACAGACCAATGAAAGGTCTCAGTACCATGTGACTCTGCAGCCAGTCCACCAGGACGTCGGCAGTAGAATCTGGCAGTTGGCCGCGCAGTCCGTCTCGCTCATCCGTCTCCATCATCTCCAACATCCCCCGAAGATCCTCGATGTGCTGCAGCACCCGGAGGTTTCCCATGAAGGGGGACGTGGGAGACTGACAGTCAAATATCCCATTGGTGAATTCCAGGGCCTTGGAGCCTGTGGGGGAACAAATGAAAGTGTCAGTTTAGGAGCAACAGGGGGTGTTGCCTGAAGTCTGTGGGCGTGGACTGACTCACAATGGGGTCATACATAGGAGTGAGTATTTGGAAGGAATCACCCCCCAGTAGCAGAGAATGGGGTCGTATGTCTCCCCCAGGATAAAAGTGATGGGGGGGGGTCGTACTCACCGGCAATAATTCCGTCCATTTGCTCCAAGGCCGCGGCCAACATTTCACTTGCGTCCGACATCATGTTCCCCTGAAATATCAAACGTTGGTCACTCTTTTGCCCCCTGTCCATCAGAAATGGGGGGCAGTCACTTACATAAGGGGAACTACAAGAAAGTGCACGTGAGCTGTTTATAGGGACAGTAGAGCAAATACAGTAAAAATGTCTGGCAGTGAAACAGTTAAACACCGAGATCCTTCCTTCAACTTCCCGACACCTTCCCAAACTCCCTTACACCCCACACTGACAGGCCCAACCCCGGGTCACCGACCCATCACACACAACTGCTTCCAACATCTGACACTTTAATATGACACTTAGTGATCTGCAGTTATTATACACTACGTTTATAATATTCAGCTTATAGAATAAACAAAATAAATGATCCCCCTATGATTCAGCAGAACAGGGGCCGGTAGAACTATAACCAGGTTGCTTTACTGCAATGAAGTAAAAGCCAGAGAGAGGCACTAGATACACATAATACAATCAATTCTCCTATAAATACATTATAATTAGGAACTAACGACCCAAGAGCTGAAACAATGGGCTCATCCTCTGGCCCCGCCCCATTCTCCCCTCGTGGTGGCTCCGCCCCATTCTCTCTTATTACATATTAGGAAAAAAGGAAAAGCTAAATTGCCTCGTCGCTGGATTCCCTTTAATTGCTACTTTGTGTTCTCCCTCCCCGAGGCCAGAAATCCGCACAGACCCATTGGCCTCATTACCCAGAGTGCACGGCGGCCCCGCTCCATCAGACAGTCAGTGCCTGCGAGACTCCATTAGACAGTGAGGAATCGCTGCGGGACAAACTCTGCAGGAAAATAAAGTTCAAACTGGGAACTCACAGAACTGGTCTGATGAGTAATTACATTAATGGCATGAACAGACGTTGGGTTTATTGTTCTGCTCAGCACCCGAGGGACCCCTAATGGATCCGACCAATCAGTGATAATCCTGCAACATATTATATCTAATGTCTATCTACCTACCCCTCCCCCTCCTATACCCACCTACCCACATACCTACTGTACCTACTGTACTGGGACTGTGTATCCCTCCCCTCCCCCACCTGTACACAAACTACCTACCCACATACCTACTGTACCTACTGTACTGGGACTGTGTATCCCTCCCCTCTCCCACCTATACACAAACTACCTACCCACATACCTACTGTACCTACTGTACTGGGACTGTGTATCCCTCCCCTCTCCCACCTGTACACAAACTACCTACCCACATACCTACTGTACCTACTGTACTGGGACTGTGTATCCCTCCCCTCTCCCACCTGCACACAAACTACCTACCCACATACCTACTGTACCTACTGTACTGGGACTGTGTATCCCTCCCCTCTCCCACCTGCACACAAACTACCTACCCACATACCTACTGTACCTACTGTACTGGGACTGTGTATCCCTCCCCTCTCCCACCTGCACACAAACTACCTACCCACATACCTACTGTACCTACTGTACTGGGACTGTGTATCCCTCCCCTCTCCCACCTACACACAAACTACCTACCCACATACCTACTGTACCTACTGTACTGGGACTGTGTATCCCTCCCCTCCCCCACCTGCACACAAACTACCTACCCACATACCTACTGTACCTACTGTACTGGGACTGTGTATCCCTCCCCTGCACACAAACTACCTACCCACACCCCTGGGCACAGTAGGCAGCATTGTGCCAATGTAATAGATAAATGGGGCACATGTCCCTTTAAGGAGCAGAGCTGGCAGTTTGGCCCCTGCAATAACAATGATGTAAGTGAGAACAAGACTCGACTTGATGGAAGAGAATCTGCTCCACACCGACCCCCCCACCCTCCTCTTCTCTTTCTCTCCAGCACCGACGGCCCATCAACACCCCACGTTATGCCCAGAGCCCAGATGTGATGTCAGAACATTAGCGCCCCCCCCAATCTGAACCCCCCCAAGGGAAACTTATACGTCGGCACTGACACCCAGACCTGCCACATAATCAGCTTTTATTAACGTAAAGGCTTTCCAGGCTTGGGCTACACATTAAAGGGAAAGTAAAACCAACAATATTAATATTAATGGAGGCAAAAGTGCAGTTTGTTTATTTGCTCTCAGGTCTGGAGCCCACGGCCGACTCATCTCTCGTCTGAATAAAGCCCCACCCTACTACTTGCCCCCCCGTATTGTTACTTAAACACACGTCTCAATGTCTCACTGCAACACAAGCACAAATTACTTTATAGGGGGAGGGACCGGGCTTTAATTTACATTGTCTTTCATTTATACAAAGAACAGTTTTGAGGTGATGTTTCCCTTTAAAAGGTATTTAGGGTTAGGGTTCTTTTACTTCTGCAGCGACCTGTTACCCCAATATTTCTATATATCTGTAACCTTGTTATGAACTAAGGGGGCCCAGTCTGAAGGTCAGTTAGGGGGAGATTTGGGGTGAGTGTTTATTTGTACCCTGGGTACCCCTGGAACTATAGCAGGGTGACACCCCAATGTTTCTATATATCTGTAACCTTGTTATGAGCTAAGGGGGCCCAGCCTGAAGGTCAGTTAGGGGGAGATTTGGGGTGAGTGTTTATTTGTACCCTGGGTACCCCTGGAACTATAGCAGGGTGACACCCCAATGTTTCTATATATCTGTAACCTTGTTATGAGCTAAGGGGGCCCAGTCTGAAGGCCAGTTAGGGGGAGATTTGGGGTGAGTGTTTATTTGTACCCTGGGTACCCCTGGAACTATAGCAGGGTGACACCCCAATGTTTCTATATATCTGTAACATTGTTATGAGCTAAGGGGGCCCAGTCTGAAGGTCAGTTAGGAGGAGATTTGGGGTGAGTGCTTATTTGTACCCTGGGTACCCCTGGAACTATAGCAGGGTGACTGTTACCCCAATGTTTCTATATATCTGTAACCTTGTTATGAGCTAAGGGGGCCCAGTCTGAAGGTCAGTTAGGGGGAGATTTGGGGTGAGTGTTTATTTGTACCCTGGGTACCCCTGGAACTATAGCAGGGTGACACCCCAATGTTTCTATATATCTGTAACCTTGTTATGAGCTAAGGGGGCCCAGTCTGAAGGCCAGTTAGGGGGAGATTTGGGGTGAGTGTTTATTTGTACCCTGGGTACCCCTGGAACTATAGCAGAGTGACTGTTATTGGGGGGATGAGCCCCAATAATGAGGATCGCCTCTGTAAATGGAATTATAACCGTAAACCACATTCCCAGGAGTGCAGAAAGTGTTTATTAAATGAATATTTCATGTTACTCCTGTCCCCCAGTTTATCATGAATAGTAAAGGCAAGTAGACCAGTAGATTAACCCTATGGATACACAGCGTAGTAACTATGTGACACTTGTTTCCTCCCGGGGGGGGGTGTCTTTCATTAGGGGACCAATAATCCAGAATGATCCAGATACTGGTGCTGATTCCACTGTGACCCATCGGGGAATCTCTACTCCAGGCTCAGCGTTTCTCGTGGCAAATATCAATGTTTCAGCCACTGATTAACATTCACTACAATAGAAAAGCCACACTTTAAAGGGAAACTAAAACCTGTTTAATTCCAGAAACATTGCTGAGTGGGATTAAGACAGCCAAGAATATTCCCTATTGGAGACCCAGTCAACCTCTGTCTGGAGTTCAGGTTTAAAGGAGAAGTTCACCTTTAAATCACTTTCAGCATTCTACAGATCAGTAGCTCTGAACCGGTCACCCCTCTCCTTCCTTTACTCTTCCTAACGACCAACTACTGCTGCCGGGTTGCTAGGGTAACTCAGCCCTAGCAACCAAATAGCAGTTACAATTCCCAAGCCGGCCGCTGCACACAGTGAAAAGTCTACATCATATTCATAGTGAATTTAAAGTGAATGGCCCCTTTAAGACTCGGGATCCGCATGGAAAAATGCAGCTTTTGTCTCTAGAGGAAAACAAGGCTGCGATTATAGTGCGACCAGGACGCGTCACAGTTTAGTGGCCAATGGGGGGGGGGGCTTTGTGCTAAATTTGGCAATCGGGAAGGGCGAGTTTGTTTATGGGAATCATAAAACAAAAACAACTTTCATATTCTGGTAAAATGACCCCAAAAGTCAACTTGCTAGCGCACAGCATTCTGGGTTATATGCGTCATTCTGGTGAAGAATGCTGGGATTTGTAGTCCTGCAACATCTGGGGGAGCAGAGATTAAAGGGGAACTCCACCTCTGCACTGGATTATTGCATAGTGAAAAGAAATTCTAAACCAATTTCCCGCTGCTCGTGAAACGATGTCCTGAATGAAGGAGACGCGACTCCTGCTACATTGTATCGAGTGCACTGCTGTCATACAGAAATAGAAAGACGCTCAACGGGCGGCTCATAAATGGGTTTGGGATCACGGGAAATAAAGTGATGATCGGATCCTTTCAACCCGGGATCATTTGGGAGGATCCAATAAAAGCACCCGGCTAAGTTTAGCCCATAGTGGAGAGGCACAAGTTACAGGATTTATTATGAGCAGCGCTTGTCCCGTTTCAGCAGGAACAGTCGGAATATTTATAGAGCAGCCGGGATCAGTACAGACCCCTCCGAAAAATAGTGCAGATTATATTAAGGGGGACAGTGTGTCCCCCTGCTGCTCCCTTTGCTGCAACTCTGACTCCCCCCCACAAGTGCGATTTCCCTCGTCTGCAACTGAATGAAATAAGAACAATGGGATCCTATGGAGCAGTGCACACGGGGGTTACCTGCACTTTGCACCACTGCAGTCCTTACATCTCAGTTCCTTCCCAGGCTGAGTGTCTATGTTATTATAAATCAGCCTTAAACAGTTAAAAAATATATATATATATATATATATATATATATATATATATATATATATATATATTTGTATAGTTCTCCCGCCCCCTCCATGAAAATAACATTGATCATAATGGAATATATGGAGGTGCTGGTGTCCTGCTTCCCTTAGACTCCGAGTACTGAATAATGACCAGGAGTAAAGTCACTGCTCTTACACGTCTCCCTGACCCCCAACATCAGCTTCATTTGTGTTCAATCCCCCGTCAGATGGAAACTCATGCCCCCATTATACCCAACAGCTGCCACTCACATAATAGAAATGAATGGGTTTCATTAATTCCACGGGACCTTCTGCCCAGAGACACACACTGCTGTGATACTAAATATATATATATATATATACTGTATATACACACACACACACACAGTAGAACCCCCATTTTACGTTTTTTCAGGGGACCAGAAAAAATGGTGTAAAATCCAGGTAAATGCAAAATCAGGGAAATGTATAAAACCACAAAACAACAAAAGTAAAATTACGGAAAACTTAAAATCTTACTATATATATATATATATATTTCAGCTGCTATTGTACTACAACTCCCAGCATCCCACAGCAGTCTGAAATCTATACATATCCACATATATTGCCATCATTTCTGCAAAATCTTACACGGGGGAGTGTATTTCCTGGTACTCGTGTGACTGTCTCTACTTCCTTTGCACGGGGAAGTGTATTTCCTGGTACTCATGTGACTGTCTCTACTTCCTTTGGAGTGTATTTCCTGGTACTTGTGTGACTGTCTCTACTTCCTTTACACGTGGAAGTGTATTTCCTGGTACTCATGTGACTGTCTCTACTTCCTTTGGAGTGTATTTCCTGGTACTTGTGTGACTGTCTCTACTTCCTTTACACGTGGAAGTGTATTTCCTGGTACTCATGTGACTGTCTCTACTTCCTTTGCACAGGGGAGTGTATTTCCTGGTACTCATGACTGTCTCTACTTCCTTTGCATGGGGGAGGGTATTTCCTGGTACTCGTGTGACTGTCCCTACTTCCTTTGCACGGGGGAGTGTATTTCCTGGTACTTGTGTGACTGTCTCTACTTCCTTTACACGTGGAAGTGTATTTCCTGGTACTCATGTGACTGTCTCTACTTCCTTTGCACAGGGGAGTGTATTTCCTGGTACTCGTGACTGTCTCTACTTCCTTTGCATGGGGGAGGGTATTTCCTGGTACTCGTGTGACTGTCTCTACTTCCTTTGCACGGGGAGTTTATTTCCTGGAACTCATGTGACTGTCTCTACTTCCTTTGCACAGGGGAGTGTATTTCCTGGAACTCATGTGACTGTCTCTACTTCCTTTGCACAGGGGAGTGTATTTCCTGGTACTCGTGTGACTGTCTCTACTTCCTTTGCAACGGGGAGTGTATTTGCTGGTACTCGTGTGACTGCCTCTACTTCCTTTGCACGGGGGAGTGTATTTCCTGGTACTCATGTGACTGTCTCTACTTCCTTTGCACGGGGGAGTGTATTTCCTGGTACTCATGTGACTGTCTCTACTTCCTTTGCATGGGGGAGTGTATTTCCTGGTACTTGTGTGACTGTCTCTACTTCCTTTGCATGGGGGAGGGTATTTCCTGGTACTCGTGTGACTGTCTCTACTTCCTTTGCACGGGGAGTTTATTTCCTGGAACTCATGTGACTGTCTCTACTTCCTTTGCACAGGGGAGTGTATTTCCTGGTACTCGTGTGACTGTCTCTACTTCCTTTGCATGGGGGAGGGTATTTCCTGGTACTCGTGTGACTGTCTCTACTTCCTTTGCACGGGGAGTTTATTTCCTGGAACTCATGTGACTGTCTCTACTTCCTTTGCACAGGGGAGTGTATTTCCTGGTACTCATGTGACTGTCTCTACTTCCTTTGCACGGGGGGGTGTGTATTTCCTGGTACTCGTGTGACTGTATCTACTTCCTTTGCACGGGGGAGTGTATTTCCTGGTACTCGTGTGACTGTCTCTACTTCCTTTGCACAGGGGAGTGTATTTCCTGGTACTCGTGTGACTGTCTCATGGGGGGGAGAGCTTACAATCTAAAGGGTTGGATCTCCTCTTCCAGAACTGGTGACATATAAGTAGGTGAGACTTAGGAGGGTTAGAAAAGACAAATCAAATTTAAACACTGAATGTGATAGAAATTGTAATAAATAAAGATTTGAAAAGCTGATCTTATTTACGGATCTTTTCCTTTCACTTCTCCCTAATCTTCGTTCTTTTCAGCATTGTCCGAAATAAACGTTCCCTGTATTAATATTCTGCATTTCTGTTAATTTCCCCCCGGCCTCAGTGAGTGAGAATTATCCCTTATAATGTGATTTCTCCTGACACGGGAGCTGACGTTCACCATTTATAGTAAAAGCTCAGCCGGCGAGGCCCCAGGACAAGGAAACATTTACACTGAGACTTAAACACAAGTTTGGAGTTTGGAAAATCTCAGCAAAATCCAAATGTGACTCCTGTAGCCTCATAAAACTATGGCTCATAGGTATTCCCTGTACTAAGCACAATTCAGCAGGAACAGTCCCTAAGTTTGCTCATAGTCTGTACAGAGAGATCCCATAAAACTATGGCAGCATAGGTATTCCCTGTACTAAGCACAATTCAGCAGGAACAGTCCCTAAGTTTGCTCATAGTCTGTACAGAGAGATCCCATAAAACTATGGTACATAGGTATTCCCTGTACTAAGCACAATTCAGCAGGAACAGTCCCTAAGTTTGCTCATAGTCTGTACAGAGAGATCCCATAAAACTATGGCAGCATAGGTATTCCCTGTACTAAGCACAATTCAGCAGGAACAGTCCTCTAAGTTTGCTCATAGTCTGTACAGAGAGATCCCATAAAACTATGGTACATAGGTATTCCCTGTACTAAGCACAATTCAGCAGGAACAGTCCCTAAGTTTGCTCATAGTCTGTACAGAGAGATCCCATAAAACTATGGCAGCATAGGTATTCCCTGTACTAAGCACAATTCAGCAGGAACAGTCCTCTAAGTTTGCTCATAGTCTGTACAGAGAGATCCCATAAAACTATGGTACATAGGTATTCCCTGTACTAAGCACAATTCAGCAGGAACAGTCCTCTTAAGTTTGCTCATAGTCTGTACAGAGAGATCCCATAAAACTATGGTACATAGGTATTCCCTGTACTAAGCACAATTCAGCAGGAACAGCCCCTAAGTTTGCTCATAGTCTGTAGTGAGAGATAAAATTATAGCAGCATAGGTTAGTGGTAGCGGGTATAATTTGGAAAAATCCTCTACCTTTAGTCTTTTGAAAGGGAATAAGCCCCTCTGAATATGCAAACTTGACAAAAAACAATCATAAGAAGAGGCAAGAACGGGTGCCACCGGGTGCTGAGGATCTCGTGGGAAAGAATGTAACAGTGACAGCTGTAATGGAGAGTTCAGGAGTCGCTTTACTGCAGTGCATCATCTCATTCCCACTAAGCTCTTCCTTACACAGTTGCCTTCTGCTACATTGTTTCAGGAGTCAGAAGCAGCAGTGCAGAGAAAGTAGTAGAGGAAATGACTGTGTAAGACAATTAATACTGCCTCTCTACAGGACTAGTAATAAATACTTGGTGGGATTCTGTTTATGTTTCAGGTTCCCACTGCCCCCATAGAACCCACTGGATTTGTGACATAAAGGGAAAGAATGGGCAGGGGGGGGCAGGAGATGAAAGAGACTCTTTATACTTTATGATATGAAGCTTCCCATCCGGGACTGGAGGTATCAGCCCCCCAATCTGACCCCCGTATCTCACAAGCTCCTCCCCCACACACAAGATCAAAGAAGCAAATAAAGACAAATAAGGCTATGGGGGGGGGTCGTTAATGTCATGTGACTCGTCATGAGCTCAGAGTCAGAATCACTAATTACAGAGATTTATAGGGGGCACCGCTGTACCTCAATTCCACTGTCTCCCCCTAATACAAATATAACACTGAGACATTCCCATAGAATAAAGTCACATTGTGATTGGCTCCCACTGCCCCTGTACTCGCACCTCCTCTTTATGACCTATCAGCCAACTGTCACACACTGATAATTACACACTGGTAATTACACACCAACCCAGCGTGTTTGCACAAGTCTCACCCAACACAACAGCTGCACCAACAACATCCCCCACTTTCCCATGTCTTTAATAATAAATACTGCCTGGGGTAGATATAAATGGGTTTGTTCCCCTTTAAATTAACTGTTTGTATGATGTAGAGAGAGATATGCTGAGACAATTTCTAATTGGTTTTCATTTTATATTATTTGTGGTTTTTGAGTTATTTCGCTTTTTATTCAGCAGCTCTCCAGTTTGTAATTTCAGTAGTCTGGTTGCTAGGGTCCAAATTCCCCTAGCAACCATGCATTGATGTGAATAAGAGACTGGAATATGAATAGGAGAGGCCTGAATAGAAAGATGAGGAATAGAAATTAGCAATAATAGGCTGGAAAGAGACAGAAGAAGAAGGCTAATAATGAAAAAACTATAACAAAAATAAAATAATGAAGGCAAATTGAAAGGTTGCTTAGAATGAGCCATTCTATAACATAATAAATGTTAACTCAAAGGTGAACCACCCCTTTAAAGGGGAAGATAATGTCATTCTAAACGCCTTCCCAATATCCATTCATTCCTCATTCTCTGCACTGCTGCCTCTGACTCCTGATACAACTTCCCAATATCCATTCATTCCTCATTCTCACTGGGTTTATAGTTCTGTGTAACTGTCATTGTGTCTGTCCCTTTCTCTTCTCTGCACTGCACTGCTGCTTCTGACTCCTGATACAACTTCCCAATATCCATTCATTCCTCATTCTCACTGGGTTTATAGTTCTGTGTAACTGTCATTGTGTCTGTCCCTTTCTCTTCTCTGCACTGCTGCTTCTGACTCCTGATACAACTTCCCAATATCCATTCATTCCTCATTCTCACTGGGTTTATAGTTCTGTGTAACTGTCATTGTGTCTGTCCCTTTCTCTTCTCTGCACTGCTGCCTCTGACTCCTGATACAACTTCCCAATATCCATTCATTCCTCATTCTCACTGGGTTTATAGTTCTGTGTAACTGTCATTGTGTCTGTCCCTTTCTCTGCACTGCTGCTTCTGACTCCTGATACAACTTCCCAATATCCATTCATTCCTCATTCTCACTGGGTTTATAGTTCTGTGTAACTGTCATTGTCTGTCCCTTTCTCTTCTCTGCACTGCTGCTTCTGACTCCTGATACAACTTCCCAATATCCATTCATTCCTCATTCTCACTGGGTTTATAGTTCTGTGTAACTGTCATTGTGTCTGTCCCTTTCTCTTCTCTGCACTGCTGCCTCTGACTCCTGATACAACTTCCCAATATTCATTCATTCCTCATTCTCACTGGGTTTATAGTTCTGTGTAACTGTCATTGTGTCTGTCCCTTTCTCTGCACTGCTGCTTCTGACTCCTGATACAACTTCCCAATATCCATTCATTCCTCATTCTCACTGGGTTTATAGTTCTGTGTAACTGTCATTGTGTCTGTCCCTTTCTCTGCACTGCTGCTTCTGACTCCTGATACAACTTCCCAATATCCATTCATTCCTCATTCTCACTGGGTTTATAGTTCTGTGTAACTGTCATTGTGTCTGTCCCTTTCTCTTCTCTGCACTGCTGCCTCTGACTCCTGATACAACTTCCCAATATCCATTCATTCCTCATTCTCACTGGGTTTATAGTTCTGTGTAACTGTCATTGTGTCTGTCCCTTTCTCTTCTCTGCACTGCTGCTTCTGACTCCTGATACAACTTCCCAATATCCATTCATTCCTCATTCTCACTGGGTTTATAGTTCTGTGTAACTGTCATTGTGTCTGTCCCTTTCTCTGCACTGCTGCTTCTGACTCCTGATACAACTTCCCAATATCCATTCATTCCTCATTCTCACTGGGTTTATAGTTCTGTGTAACTGTCATTGTGTCTGTCCCTTTCTCTGCACTGCTGCCTCTGACTCCTGATACAACTTCCCAATATCCATTCATTGGAATAAACTACCCCCCAATCAAAAATAAGATTTATTCCCTGGAACCACAATGGCACCAACCCAAGGAACTTTCAGGAAACATTAGTGAGGGAATCGGCCAATCAGAATCTGCTGTGACCCCTGACCACAAGAAGGAAGGATTCTATTGGCTGCTGTCCAGTGATGGCTCCAAACTGTCTCTATATAGATATATTTATATATATAGTAAATAGTATATAGACTTCCCCTGCATTGGAATGACACAGACATGTTGAATTGGGGGGAGCGTTAACCCCTAAATCCCTGTATAATACTAATGATTTATTTTTAGAAATGAAGAAGAAAGTTTCCTGGTTAATGTTCCACTACAATAAACAAAGTCCCTCCTCCCACAAATGTTCTGTAAGCGACTGATTATTATAATTAGACCCACCAGGCTGATGCTCTATTAATTTATCTGAACTTGAGTTGGGGGGTCTGCTCCCCCCATGTAGAGAGTCACGTTCAGTCGCTGTCCCAGGGCCACAGGGGGGCCGATTCTGCCCACAACAAACAGGTTTAGATCATGTGACTGGGGATTAAAGGGGAAGTTCACCCAAAACACATAAGACAAAAAATAAGACAAAAAAGCCAGCCCCCCCCCCCCCAGGGAGCAAATAGTGAGACAGATTTTTTCAGGCCGTTGAGTCAATGAGGAATGAGGAGAATTTGGGAGGAATGTGGAGAGAAACCTCGGCCTGGGGGGGGCACACGGGAGAGAACTGGGAATTCTTTGCTTTGACGGATCCACATCCCAATTCTGGAGCAACAGGAAAACACTCACACCCCTAATATAAACAGCCAGCGCCTCTGCTGCGGATTTAAAGGGGACACTCACCCCAAAATAATGAAAGAAAATGACATTCAAAGCAACTCCCCGATACCAACATGTAACTGTCATTGAGTCTGTCTGTTTATAGTCTCTGCACTGCCGGTTCTGACTCCTGGGAAACAGACCTACAGGAGACCTGACCTCTGGTTGTTTATATTCTCTGCACTGCTGGTTCTGACTCCTGTGAAACAAAAGCCAGACCTGATGGAGACCAAACCTCTGCTTCACTGTTTCAGGAGTCAGAATAAGAGCACAAAAAGTGACAAAGTGTTTATATATCATATAGACCAGAAAGCAAATGTTTGTCTGTTTATATTCTCTGCACTGCTGGTTAAGACTCATGTGAAGCAAATGTCAAAACAGAGGTCTGACCTCTGCTTCACTAGTTCAGGAGTCACAACCAGAGAGCAACCAATTGTCTGTTTATATTCTCTACACTGCTGGTTCTGACTCCTGTTAAGCAAAAGCCAGTACTGACCTCTGCTTCACTGTTTCAGGAGTCGGAACCAGAGACCAGAAAGTGAATGTTTGTTTTTTATATTCTCTGCACTGCTGTTTCTGACTCCTGTGAAGCAAAGGCCAGACCTGACCTCTGCTTCAATGTTTCAGGAGTCAGAACCAGGGACCAGAAAGTGAATGTTTGTGTTTTTATATTATCTGCACTGCTGGTTCTGACTCATGTGAAGCAAAAGCCAGACCTGACCTCTGCTTCACGTTTCAGGAGTCAGAACCAGAGAACAGAATGTGACAGTTTGTCTCTTATATTCTCTGCACTGATGGTTCTGACTCCTGTGAAGCAAAAGCTAAACCTGACCTCCGCTTCACTATTTCAGGAGTTAGAACCAGAGACCAGAAAGCAGTTTGTTTACATTCTCTGCACTGCTGGTTCTGACTCCTGTGAAGGAAAAGCCAGAGTGGACCTCTGCTTCACTGTTTCAAAAGTCAGAACCAGAGACAACAAAGCAACTGTTTGTCTCTTTATATTCTCTGCACTGCTGGTTCTGACTCCTGTGAAGGAAAAGCCAGAGTGGACCTCTGCTTCACTGTTTCAAAAGTCAGAACCAGAGACAACAAAGCAACTGTTTGTCTCTTTATATTCTCTGCACTGCTGGTTCTGACTCATTTGAAGGATACGCTAGAACGGACCTCTGTCTGCTTCACTGTTTCAGGAGTCAGAACCAAAGACCAGAAAGCGAATGTTTGTCTCTTTATATTCTCTGCACTGCAAGTTCTGACTCCTGTGAAGCAAAAGCCAGCCCTGTCCTCTGCTTTACCATTTCAGGAGTCAGAAGCAGAGACCAGAATGTGACAGTTTGTCTCTTTATATTCTCTGCACTGCTGGTTGTGACTCCTGTGCTTCACTGTTTCAGGAGTCAGAAGCAGAGCAGAGAGAGCAGCAGAGAGTTGATATTGTACGAGATGGAGGAATTATGGAAGACGAGTGTTACGTTGTATCAAGAAAGGGAACTTTATTACGAAGAAGAGAATTAAAGGGGCGTGCGGGGGAGAAGTCTGTGGGCCTGAGCCAACATGGGGAATTGGACAGAGGGAAGCAATTAGGCGCCGGCGGCCCTTTAGATTAGTCGTTAGCGGGAAACCTCAGCTGATCATTCGCAGAAAAGTAATTAAGATTCTCTGTAAATCTGCCGAGAATTCCAGGATGAGGTCACAACACTCATGGCAGCTCCCGCTCACTAGAAGGATTAAAGGGACAATCAACACTACGTGACCAATCAAATCCAACGCCAATCGCAGTTCATGCTACAAAATAGTCAGAAGTGGATCTGGATCCAACCTGCAGTGATTTGGGGTTTACTTCTCCTTTAAGTGAGGCCTTAAAGGGATACCACCTTACAGAAGGGAAGCGTCAGTTGTGACTCATTAGACGGGTGGCAGGAGGGTTGACAAGGTGTAAATAACCCAGCGGGTGTCAGTTGCGACTGCCCAATGGGAATCACTTGTAACAATGGAGGGGCTGCAGCTTCAGCCTGGCACCAATCACATGACTGAGACAATAAAAGCCCCGCGAGGGCGGGACCTTCGACCCTATAAAAAGCTAAAAGCAGATTTCATTGGTTCCCAGGCGTTGGCGGAGCAGACCACACAGTGAAGCAGACAGGGGGGACCTGATTTAGGAACACGGGGGGCAAATAACAATGCCCATGAAAAGTTTCCCGTTACTGTTAAATTTAGAAGGCGGAGGTTTTTGGGACGAATAGGAACAGCTGCTCCCTCACCGGCCAATCGTCTTCCCTGAAGGACCCAAATAACTCAGTTCCACACAAAATCCCTATAATTAGAGTGCAACGGAATCCGCACTCGCTACAAACATCTCCATGTAAAGGGGAACTTCACCCAAACATTCTTACTCGTGTCTGTTCTCTCACTCTTGAAACAAGATCTCCGCCAGTAAATCACATGGCTACATTGTTGCAGTACTCAGAACCAGCAGTGCAGAGAATATAAAGAGATACTGATTGCAACAAGTGACCCCTCACATGACCTGACAGATACCAAAATGTCATAAAACCCTGAAGGAGGGGAAGCCAAGTGGCAGCTCCTACCAACAAAGCTACTTCTGCTGTTTATGTGTCGCCCCAACCAGGATCCTTATACTAACGATCTTTATACTAACGATCTTTATACTAACGATCTTTATACTAACCCTCAGCAGATTCCGGGCCCATCGATTGCACTCCTGGGGCAGAAGATAATCAGTAATGGGGTGAGTGGGGCAGAAGATAATGGGGTGAGTGGGGCAGAAGCGGATCAGGTAATGGGGTGAGTGGGGCAGAAGGGGATCAGGTAATGGGGTGAGTGGGGCAGAAGATAATGGGGTGAGTGGGGCAGAAGGGGATCAGATAATGGGGTGAGTGGGGCAGAAGCGGATCAGGTAATGGGGTGAGTGGGGCAGAAGGGGATCAGATAATGGGGTGAGTGGGGCAGAAGGGGATCAGGTAATGGGGTGAGTGGGGCAGAAGATAATGGGGTGAGTGGGGCAGAAGATAATCAGATAATGGGGTGAGTGGGGCAGAAGGGGATCAGATAATGGGGTGAGTGGGGCAGAAGATAATGGGGTGAGTGGGGCAGAAGATAATCAGATAATGGGGTGAGTGGGGCAGAAGATAATGGGGTGAGTGGGGCAGAAGATAATGGGGTGAGTGGGGCAGAAGATAATGGGGTGAGTGGGGCAGAAGATAATGGGGTGAGTTGTGCAGAAGATAATGGGGTGAGTGGGGCAGAAGATAATGGGGTGAGTTGTGCAGAAGATAATGGGGTGAGTGGGGCAGAAGATAATGGGGTGAGTGGGGCAGAAGATAATGGGGTGAGTGGGGCAGAAGATAATCAGATAATGGGGTGAGTGGGGGCAGAAGGGGATCAGGACAATCAGGGGCCCCAGAGATAAAGGACAAGTCTCAGACAATGAGAGAAAAGCCCTGACAGCCCCCAAATACCCCCTGATGATGAGTCACGAGGGGCAATAAAACCCCCAGTGGGACATTGTTGGAATTTCACAGACAGACCAGGAGAATCCTGATACCCACAGACTGGGGGTGATTTAACCATCTCACTGCCACAGCCTGACACTCGGGTCTCACACTCTGGACTTTACCTGTAATTACCCACAATCCCCAGTGGCACAAGTTCCACAAACCCACCAGGGAGCCAATTACCCACAATCCCCAGTGGGACAGAGACTCCCCAGTGACTGCAACTTCCCCAAACTCCCCAGAGAGACAACAGTCCAGTTCCCCAGACTCCCCAGTGGGACAGAAGTTAATGTTGAGGTTCCCCATCAGTGGGAGGAGCCTGAGACTCATTCCTGCCCCGACTACTCACCCCGGTGTCTCCCCGTGTCCGGCAGCTCCTCTCTCTCTCTCTCTCTCCTCCAGACTCCGCTCCTACTGACGTCACACCCAGCCTCCGCCCCGCCCATGCCGCTGCTGATTGGTTGTAAGGCGGGGAATCCTCGATCTCCGGCGCTGGTTGGCTCAATTTCACGTCCGTCAAGGAGCGCTGATTCCAAACTTCCCAGCCGCAGAGTCAGGGTGGGGGATCAGGAACAGGAAGGGCCGGGGAGACACTGGGGTTCGGGGTCGGTGGGACTGAGATCGCGCACGTAAGAGAGGCTGATGACGTGATCAGGGAGTTATGATGTCACTGGGCATGTAGTGAGGTCACTAGTGTGAGATGTTACTGGGGCCCCACAGCAAATTCAGTCTCAGGGCTCCGAAACCTTCTCTAGTAGCAGAATAGATTCCTATTGTCTTTCTGGGCCCCTCTACTCTCTCCCTGACCCCCTCCTTCCCATGGGAGGGGGATAATGACGTCATAAGTCAAGTAGTGAGGTCATAAGTGAGAGACAGAGCGTGAGGTTTAATGAGAGACCCCCCAGCCTTGTGTTATATGATTACAGACCTGGGGAATAGACTGTGTATAGAATAAACCACTGGAGGGGGACAGCTGCACCCCCATAACAGCAAAACTCCTGCACCCCCACAGTAAAGATCCGGGGAGTTAAAGGGACGCTGTTTCCTCTGATTCTCCCAGTAAAATCATCCGCTAATATTACCGGCCAGAAGTGGGCCAATTTTTCCCGTTTCACTTCGCCGAAAAATTTGTGAAATTCACGAAACAGCAAATTTGCGAAACGCATTGAAGTCAATGGCCATCAGAATTATTTTGGCATCAATTTCACCTATTTTGGGCAATTGGGCGTCCGAATAATTGTGACGCACAACAATGTTAACACGCACGACTATTTTGACTCGTGCCCACATTTTTCAACCGCCAGATTTTTGGCAGTTTCGCTAATTTATTCACTGCGGGAATTTTGCATCTGCCAAATTTATTCGCCCATCACTACCAGCCAGCCCTGTGTTTGTATAGAATCCCTGCCGTAAAGCAAGACTGGGCTGCTGTTCTCATCAGAAGGGTCACATGAGCTGGGGCGCGTACATATGTGCTCACATCCTAACTGCCGTCCAATCAGCTGCTCCCGTTACATTCACAGGCACAAAAGCAAATACAAATCACAGAGTAGGGAAAAAGGAGAATAGATTTGGGATTTGTTAGAAATAGAAAGAAATTCCATCATTGACCCAAGACTGGGGCACTGGTGGGAGTAGAAAGGAGATTTTAACATCAACATAACAAGGGGTTCTTTACTGTAAGGGAAGTCACGTTACTTCATTTGCATAGGGGGTGGGGTTTAAATCCAGTCTTTACTTCCTATCTGTCAGAAACACAGCAGCCTTGTATTGCTTTACGGCACAAAGTCTGGATTAAAGGAAATGATGGGAGTTGAAGTCGCACAAGACACAGGACGAGATCACTTACCTGTTATTATTCAGTTGTTTATTCAACGGCCAATGATCGACCCGTTTGGTCCAACACAGCCAAATCAAACCCAAATCTGCTCATTTGCAGACCTTGTTCTGGGACAGAACATTACAAAATCTTTCTGAGATAATAAAGTTCTGGTCTCAGAGTTGTTTTAGTTCATTTATTTCATCCAAAACACTGTGCTTGTCCCCCTGGTACCATTGTAAGGAGTTTTCATTACTAGTATGGGGGTGCCATCTGCTGGTCAGAGTTGGTACTGTATTGTTACTGTAGAGATTTATGTACTGCAAATTATAAGGGATATTGTACCCCCTACTGTAAATGATAAGGATATTAGAAGTCACTATGGGGTTGTTCTGTGACCATATAAAGGCACAAGGCTGCAGGCTGAGTTATACAGGGAACTCTGAGTATCACTCATGTATTATAAGGGATAATGTACCCCCTACTGTAAATGATAAGGATATTAGAAGTCACTGCGGGGTTGTTCTGTGACCATATAAAGGCACAAGGCTGCAGGCTGAGTTATACAGGGAACTCTGAGTATCACTCATGTATTATAAGGGATAATGTACCCCCTACTGTAAATGATAAGGATATTAGAAGTCACTGAGGGGTTGTTCTGTGACCATATAAAGGCACAAGGCTGCAGGCTGAGTTATACAGGGAACTCTGAGTATCACTCATGTATTATAAGGGATAATGTACCCCCTACTGTAAATGATAAGGATAGAAGTCACTGAGGGGTTGTTCTGTGACCATATAAAGGCACAAAGCTGCAGGCTGAGTTATACAGGGAACTCTGAGTATCACTCATGTATTATAAGGGATAATGTACCCCCTACTGTAAATGATAAGGATATTAGACGTCACTGAGGGGTTGTTCTGTGACCATATAAAGACACAAGGCTGCAGGCTGAGTTATACAGGGAACTCTGAGTATCACTCATGTATTATAAGGGATAATGTACCCCCTACTGTAAATGATAAGGATATTAGAAGTCACTGAGGGGTTGTTCTGTGACCAAAAAAGGACCCTTGATGTGATACAATTATTACAATAGAAGTCGATGAAGACAATCTGCTACTGGGAGGGTGAGTTTCAGTGATGTGAGGAGATTTTGCAGCAATGCCACATTTCAAGGAATTTTCCTGAATTAAAACACAAACAATGTAACTGCTCAGATGAATAAACAATAATACAAGTTAACACAGAGGGCATTTTACTGCTTGTACAGTAGGTGGCGCTGTTTGTAGAGTAATGAGGGTCACACAGCAGTGCAGTATATGTATTTGGATCTCTGTAATGTGATTGGTTCAGGTTGTTTGAATATTTAATAGGGAACATTTGCACCTGTGACCATGTTAAAGTGACAGGCCCTTTATATCACTGTTTATTTCTCAGGTGTGTAAGAGAAGAAGCAGAGGAGAACAGGACACCCCTGTGATATCTGATACCCATCATGCCGCGCTACACTCCATTAGCCAGGTACAGAATAACTGGAGCCTGAAATGGGCAGGAAAGGGGCGGGGCATAGGAGGGTGGGTGGGGATTTAGTCTAATGGATATAACTGGGTTGGGTCAGAGGTGGGGTCATGTATTTGCATTTTTTTATTGGGGCCCCATTCTACTTGCTGGCAGGGCCCATGTGACTGGAGGGGCTAATGTCCTATTATGGGGCCCAACTTGTCATTCAAATTGACTCATTATCGAATCATGTTGGGTCAGTGTGAAATACAATAAATATAATTACTGCCTGTTGTTTCCTACTAAATCATTAACGTGGCCTTTAATCCCTGGAGCAGAAACAATGGCAAGTCACTGAGTTCTACTGCCCCTGTCACCCTGATCTGGTAATTGTGTCTCTCTGAGGCTGAACTACAACTCCCAGCATGCACTGGGTGGTAGAGGAGCTGTAGTGCATATCAGTGTCGGACTGGGATACCAGGGGCCCACCCAAAAACCTTAGACCAGGGGCCACTCTCAGTACAATTATTCTTCCTCATTACTCAACCTCTATTCTCCTAGTCTCTTTTCTTTACACACTATAATCTATTATTCCAGCTATTTAGCCTCTTTGTTCTCAAATAACTAAGGAATGGCCATGAAATAGGCCAAATGTTTAGCAGCATGAGGGGCTACTGACTCCTGGGCCCACCGGGACTTTTCCTGGTCTCCCTGTGGGCCAGTCCGACACTGGTGCATATACATATCCCTGTACAATATACTTATTTCTTAGGTCCTTGTTAACCCTGCAGCCTATAGGACTGGCCTATTGAGTAAAGCAAATGGGTGCACTCTCACGAATGAGTGATTCATTGCTGGGGAGGAAAGGAGATCTCACCATCAGCATAGGAAGGGGTTCTTTACTGTAAGGGCAGTCAGGTTATGGGATTCCCTACCAAGAGAGGGGGAATGAGTGATTCATTGGTGGGGAGGAAAGGAGATCTCACCATCAGCATAGGAAGGGGTTCTTTACTGTAAGGACAGTCAGGTTATGGGATTCCCTACCAAGAGAGGGGGAATAAGTGATTCATTGGTGGAGAGGAAAGGAGATCTCACCATCAGCATAGGAAGGGGTTCTTTACTGTAAGGACAGTCAGGTTATGGGATTCCCTACCAAGAGAGGGGAATGAGTGATTCATTGGTGGGGAGGAAAGGAGATCTCACCATCAGCATAGGAAGGTGTTCTTTACTGTAAGGACAGTCAGGTTATGGGATTCCCTACCAAGAGAGGGGGAATGAGTGATTCATTGGTGGGGAGGAAAGGAGATCTCACCATCAGCATAGGAAGGGGTTCTTTACTGTAAGGACAGTCAGGTTATGGGATTCCCTACCAAGAGAGGGGGAATAAGTGATTCATTGGTGGAGAGGAAAGGAGATCTCACCATCAGCATAGGAAGGGGTTCTTTACTGTAAGGACAGTCAGGTTATGGGATTCCCTACCAAGAGAGGGGAATGAGTGATTCATTGGTGGGGAGGAAAGGAGATCTCACCATCAGCATAGGAAGGTGTTCTTTACTGTAAGGACAGTCAGGTTATGGGATTCCCTACCAAGAGAGGGGGAATGAGTGATTCATTGGTGGGGAGGAAAGGAGATCTCACCATCAGCATAGGAAGGGGTTCTTTACTGTAAGGACAGTCAGGTTATGGGATTCCCTACCAAGAGAGGGGGATGAGTGATTCATTGGTGGAGAGGAAAGGAGATCTCACCATCAGCATAGGAAGGGGTTCTTTACTGTAAGGACAGTCAGGTTATGGGATTCCCTACCAAGAGAGGGGAATGAGTGATTCATTGGTGGGGAGGAAAGGAGATCTCACCATCAGCATAGGAAGGGGTTCTTTACTGTAAGGACAGTCAGGTTATGGGATTCCCTACCAAGAGAGGGGAATGAGTGATTCATTGGTGGGGAGGAAAGGAGATCTCACCATCAGCATAGGAAGGGGTTCTTTACTGTAAGGACAGTCAGGTTATGGGATTCCCTACCAAGAGAGGGGAATGAGTGATTCATTGGTGGGGAGGAAAGGAGATTTCACCATCAGCATAGGAAGGGGTTATGGGATTCCATTTGCACAGTGAATAGGCAGCTGTGATTTATGTTTGTGTATCAGTGGATACAGGGGAAGAGCTGAACTGACAGGGGGTGGAGGAGTTGCTGATGGAGTAATATGTCAGGGATATGAAGGGGTTACATGTTCCTGAGGACAAGTGTATGGCTGGGGGAGGGGCTACAGGGAGTTGGGGCAGCAGGGAGTTGGGGCAGCAGGGAGTTGGGGCGCAGATGGACTGATATAAATGTCTATGAGTTGCACTTTTTCTCCTCGCTGAGCCCGATGGAGCAGAGAAGCAGAAAATGGACCAGACTGTGAAATATTGACATGAAATGAGCACCTGCCCCCCCCCACACACATGACCAGACGTAAGTCTGAGGGGTCTGATTGGCTCTTGTTGGACTACAACTCCCAGCAACCTGCAGAAAAACGGTCACATTTGCCGACACAGAAAGTCGCACGGGGCCCATAACCCCCCTCATTAACCCCCTCTCTGCTGCCCCTCCACATATTTATCTGGTTGATGTTTATCTTCTGAAGAGTCAATTATTTTCGGGGGCACAGGGGGGGGCATGATGTTGACGTGAGACGTTTTGACCTTTTGTGCAACAAAGAAGCGAGTGAGAGCGACAGAGTCTGGAACGAGAGAAACACCGGGAAAATGATCCGTTTTATCAACGTCGTGCGACTCCCATGAAGAAAAGCCAATTAGATCCGAAAGGAAAAGCACGACCCCCCCCCCATGGGTTCATTTTGTACCCACTATATATAGAGACTGGCAACACCCCCATAATTACACCCCCCGACCCCCCCGACTTGTTCTGATGTGAAACACAAACTCCTCTCTTTTATATCACAACCAGCACATTGTCCAATCCATTATTATCTGATCCATTATTATCTGATTTATTATCTGATCTATTATTATCTGATTTATTATCTGATTTATTATCTGATTTATTATTATTATTATTATTATCTGATCCATTATTATTATCTGATTTATTATTATCTGATTTATTATCTGATTTATTATCTGATTTATTATTATGATTATGATTATTATTATGATTATGATTATTATTATTATTATTATTATTATCTGATCCATTATTATCTGATCCATTATTATCTGATTTATTATTATTATTATTATTATTATTATTATTATTATTATTATGATTATTATTATCTGATCCATTATTATTATCTGATTTATAATTGTTATTATCTGCTGTATTATTATTATATCTGATTTATTATTATATGATTTAGTATTATTAGCTGATCCATTATTATCATCATCTGATTTATTACTATTATCTGATTTTTTATTATCTGATCCATTATTATTATCTGATTTATAATTATTATTATCTGCTGTATTATTATTATTATTATTATTATATCTGATTTATTATTATTATTATTATTATTATTATTATTATTATTATTATCTGATCCATTATTATTATCTGATTTATAATTATTATTATCTGCTGTATTATTATTATTATTATTATTATTATTATATCTGATTTTTTATTATTATTATTATTATTATTATTATTATTATTATCTGATCCATTATTATTATCTGATTTATAATTATTATTATCTGCTGTATTATTATTATTATTATTATTATTATATCTGATTTATTATTATATGATTTATTATTATTATCTGATCCATTATTATCATCATCTGATTTATTACTATTATCTGATTTTTTATTATCTGATCCATTATTATCTGATTTATTATTATCTGATTTATTATTATTATTATTATTATTATTATCTGATTTATTATTATCTGATTTATTATTTTTATCTGATCCATTATTATCTGATTTATTATTATCTGATCCATTATCATCTGATTTATTATTATCTGGCTCTCAGGGTGTCCCCCCCCTATTCTATATCAATGTATATTATATAGTGAATAAAGTACCCCCTCTTGTAAAATATAAGGATATTATAAGTTACTGAGGAGTTTCATGATTTGGGCCCTTGGTTCCACATTGTTCCCCTTTAAATTAAGAGGCACATTTACCTAGGGTCGAATATCGAGGGTTAATTAACCCTCGATATTCGACCATCGAGGTAAAATCCTTCGACTTCAAATATTGAAATATTTTGCGTTATTCCTACGATCAAACGATTCGAAGGATTTTAATCCATCAATCTAAAGGATATTCCTTCGATCAGAAAATTGTTAGGAAGCCTATGGGGACCTTCCCTATACGCTAACATTGGCCTCAGTAGGTTTTAGGTGGGAACTAGGGGAGTCGAAAACATTTTTAAAGTGACAGTACTTCGACTGCCGAATAGTCGAACGATTTTGAGTTCGAATCGTTCGATTTGAAGTCAAAGGTCATAGTCGAAGGTCGAAGTAGCCCATTCGATGGTCGAAGTAGCCATATTCGACCATTGGAAATTCAAACTATTTTTCCTCTATTCCTTCACTCGAACTAAGTAAATGGGCCCCTAACTGTCAGTATGATGTACAGAGGGATATTCTGAGACAATTTGTAATTGGTTTTCATTTATTTTATTTGTAGTTTTTGACTTATTTAGCTTTTTATTCAGCAGCTCTCCAGTTTGTCATTTCAGCCGTCTGGTTGCTAGGGTCCAAATTCCCCTAGCAACCATGCACTGATTTGAATAAGAGACTGGAATATGAATAGGAGAGGCCTGATTAGAAAGATGAGGAATAAAAAGTAGCAATAACAATACATTTGTAGCCTTACAGAATTGTTAAAAAACAAAAAGTTGCTTAGAATTGGCCATTCTATAACTAAACTTGAAGGTGAACCCCCCCCCCTTTAAAGCTACAGGGTACAATTCCGTGCTTCCTGGGGGGCCCTTTTCCTGATGGTGACTCCGCCCACATGAGAGACAGCGGTGATTTGCTGAGCAGTCACAGAACAGGGTGTCTCTTCTCCTTTAAATAAAGATGATCAATCAGCAGTAATTCTCATTGAAAGCAGATTCTGCACTTGGGAAACATGAAGATTCCGGATATGAAATTCCCACATTCCGGGTTGGGGGGGAGGGTCTGAAGTCGGCAGCGCGGGGAAAGCAAGAGGATTGCACATAAAATATTAAAGTGCTTTTATCGACCCCCACAAATGGAGGATTAAATGCAGAAATGTCGCTCTCGGGGGGCCGTTCCATTCGGCGGTGGATTTGCCGAGTCTCCGGAATTTCATTTGTCTGCACTTCAGGGAAACATAAAACCAATCAGCGGACAAAATCCCCCCACATTGTGCCGTGAGCCCCAGTAACACCCATTGGAACTCCATTTAACCCTTCCCTAAACTCATTCCTGCCCAGATCCTTTCCCCTGTCTCTAAATGGAAATACCTCTAAAGGGGTTGTGTGCCTTTAAATTAACTGTCAGTATGACGTAGAGAGAGATATTCTGAGACAATTTGCTATTGGTTTGAATTTTTTATTATTTGCATTGTTTTTACTTCTTTAGCTTTTTATTCAGCAGATTTCCAGTTTGCAATTTCAGCAGTCTGGTTGCTAGGGTTCTTATTCCCCTAGCAACCATGCATTGATTTGAATAAGAGACTGGAATATGAATAGGAGAGGCCTGAATAGAAAGATGAGGAATAAAAAGTAACAATAACAATATGGGGTTTATTTATCAAGGTCCGAATTTATCTCTGAATTCCCGAATGGACCTTATTTATGAAGAAAAAACCCCGAAAAAATAGGGTCGGGCAAACTTCATAGCTTTCCCCAATATTCCGAATTGTTCGGAGTTTTTTGCGCAGAAAACCCCAAAATCATCGGATATCCATACGGACATCAGCGCAGACACTGGGACCTTCCCCATTGACTTATACAGGACCTCCAGAGCTTTAAGATGCCGGGGTTTCAGATTCGGAGAAAAATTTTTTGCTCCGAAAACTACAAATTATTCGAGGTTCGGATATTCGGACCTTGATAAAAAACCACCTAAAAGTGCAGCCTTACAGAACTTTTTTTTTTTTAAATGGGGTCAGTGACCCCCATTTGAAAGCTCAGAAATAATTCAAAAACTCTAAAAAAGACCAATTGAAAAGATGCTTATAATTAGCTCATTTATAAGATACTAAAAGTTAACTTCAAGGTTAAAGCCAAATACATATAATACAGAGAATATGAAACAATCACTTTGCTTCCCCTTGACATTTCTGGGGTCCCTGCCTCTATAATGTCGGGGTTCCTGCTTATTCCTCTTTAATCCTCGGCAGACAGAAAAATTCGCTATTTTCAAGTGTGGCCCCTGGGGGCCCGGGAATCAATGCTTTTTATACGAGGGAGAGAAGTGGAAGCTTTATGTCAGCTGAATCCCAATTGTATTTAACCTGATTCCTTTCCTTTCGGGAAAACACGGAGAGCTCATACATATGGCGGCGCACACGCGTGTAACTGGAATTCTTAGGACATTCTGGGGTAGGAGCCGGGGGTTAAACTGCCCAGTAACATACTGGAGACGAGCAGAATCCCAGTGTAATACTATAGTTAAAACATATTCTTCCCAGTGGTCTGTAGCCTGGTTGCCAGGGTAATTAAATCCTAGCAACCAGATAACTGGAGATAAATAAACCCCCAAAAAAATTCACAATTAATCTCCATGATATATATATATATATATATATATATATATATATAAATATTTGTTCTCACGTCTCCTGTTTGGAATTAAATATGCTTTCAGGTTGCTAGGATCCCTTTACCTTAGCAACCACTGATGACATAAATGGAAGAGGAATTGTCTGAACAGGACACAAAGTTGTATCTGAACTGAATCTTTCTCCCCCCGCATTAATAAAAATATATTTTCTGTTGAGTGGAACTTTGGGGGGGCGTAGGAGGCGGGGCCAAGAAAATGTTATTCTATTCGGATTAGGAGATAATGAATTGTTTGTCTTAATATTTGGCTTCAGTGTAATTAATCAGCGGGGCGGCCCCTCATGCCACGGATTAATCTCATTAACGGGAGAAGGATCACGGCGCTCACCCAACGGAAAAGCGAAATGGAATTAGCAGTGACGTGACGCGGGGGTCCGAGTGTCATCTCCCGAGGGGCCGATGTGATGGAGGAGATTACGGAAAGTGCTAATTCCCAGGAAAAATCATGTTGTTCAACTGCTGCTTGGGGATTTACTAACGACAATAATAATCAGGCGTAGAAAGTATGAGTGTGAGTGTGAGTGTGAGTGTACAAGGGTATGAGAAACGACTCAAACACTCTGTGGGACATTCAGTAAGATTCGTAGTTGCGCCAGCGTCCGCTTCGCCGCACTTCGCCAGGCGTATTTTCGCCAGCGCTATGCAAATTCACTAAAATCCGAAGTTTCGCTCAGGGGAAGCGTAAGGTTGCGAAGTTGCGCTAGCGTTAATTCGCCAAGCAAAGCGAAGTTACGCTAGTGATGGTTAATTTGCATACAGCGCCAAATTGAAGTTACAATGGAGGAATATGTAGCAGCACTACACAAGCCTGGGAAACCTTCAAAACATCAAATAAAATGTTTATTTTGCCCTACATATGTGCCCACTGTATAGTTAAGGTGCCATGAGTTGGGAAATGTAGGGGGGAAGGAGGGGAGCCCAAAAAATTTTTCGAACTTTTTCAGCCTATCACCCATAAAAAAAGAAAAAATTCCAGTGTTTTTTTGGGACTTAGAACCATTTTGAACTTTTTTTGAAGCAATCCCTATCTACTCTATTGCACTTCGCCTGGTCTGAGGTGGCGAAGGAAGTCTGGCGTAAAAGGTGGCGTTCAGAATAATTAGTGCGTCTGTGAATTTGCGTAGTTACATCCGTTGCGCAAATTCGCCAGGCGTAAGGGTGCGAAGTAACACTAGCGAATTTACGCCAGCATACGTTAGTGAATCGGCGAATTAACGAAAATGCGCCACGCTAGCGTTAGGCGCTTCGGCGTTTAGTGAATTTGCCCCTCTGATGGAAACTTACACGGGAGGGACAAAGGGTCTGTGACTCAGGCAGTGGGTGGGACTAGAAAACTGATGAAAGGTTATAGGGGGAGGGGCAGGGAGTCTGTGACTTGGACAATGGGCAGGACTAGATCACTCTGATAGGAGCTTATAGGGGAGGGGCAGGAAGCCTGTGACTCAGGCAGTGGGTGGGACTAGAACACTGATGGAAGCTTAAAGGGGGAGGGGGAGGGAGTCTGTGACTCAGGCAGTGGGCAGGACTAGAACATTCTGATAGAAGCTTATGGGGAGGGCACAAATCCTGTGACTCAGGCAGTGGGTGGGAGAAGAACTGATGGAAGGTTATAGGGGGAGGAGGAGTCTGTGACTCTGGCAGTGGGTGGGGACTAGAACACTTATGGCATCTTACATGAGAGGGGCAGGGATTCTGTGACTCGGACAGTGGGTGGGACTAGAACACTCTGATGGAAGCTTACAGGGGAGGGGCATGGAGTCTGTGACTCGGACGGTGGGTGGACTAGAACACTCTGATGTAAGCTTACAGGGGGAGGGGCATGGAGTCTGTGACTCGGACGGTGGTGGGACTAGAACACTTATGGCATCTTACATGAGAGGGGCAGGGATTCTGTGACTCGGACGGTGGGTGGGACTAGAACACTCTGATGGAAGCTTACAGGGGAGGGGCATGGAGTCTGTGACTCGGACGGTGGGTGGGAGCAGAACACTCTGATGGAAGCTTACAGGGGAGGGGCATGGAGTCTGTGACTCGGACGGTGGGTGGGAGCAGAACACTCTGATGGAAGCTTACAGGGGAGGGGCATGGAGTCTGTGACTCGGACGGTGGGGTGGGACTAGAACACTCTGATGGAAGCTTACAGGGGAGGGGGCATGGAGTCTGTGACTCGGACGGGTGGGTGGGAGCAGAATACAGTGATGGCAGTTTACAGGGGAGGGGCATGGAAATCTAGTGATGTCACCAATGTATTTATCCTTTGCTAAATGACATAATGAGAATAAAACTGATAAAGAGGAGGGTTAAAGTTAAATGCTGATTTCTATACATTTCTGTACAATTAGTGATATAATGATGAGATGCAGCTCAGTCAGTGACTCCTGTATAAATGGGGCAAATTGTAGGGTCAGACGCAATTCTAACAGCCCATAATGCATCAGTATTGCCCTTGCACAGGGGGGGAATAAAGTTTATTATCATACAGGGAAGAAATAATAACTCCATAGATGAGACATTAGGGATAATAAAGATTCCGAGGAAAACTCTGCGACGCTCCATCAATTTCCAGTGGCCGCTCGTATTATTGGTCTCATTAGGCTCCCGAAGCTTCGGCTCCTCAATTAATCTTCCCTTTGCCTTTGTGCTCTCAGGCTCCCAGTACTAAACACATGAATACGTGCCAATTACCGTTACAGGCTGCGGCTAATTAGGCCTTTGTGTAGGTGAGTCTGACACACGGGAGATAAAATGCTCCACAGAGAGACACAAAGAGACAGAGACACTGAAATATTAGGGCTAAAGGCAAATTATACCCACGTTAATATCTTCTATGTACTGTGTAATCATTTGCTTTGGCTAACATGGCATGCTGGGAGTTATAGTCCAACAACATGTTCAATATCAATATTTAATGGAGCAGCTTTGTAATAGACAAACCTATGAGTATTTACATCATTTTAATTCTGTGCAGTTGCCCTTTATATTTATTTCTTATACTTTGGATTCTGTATTGGTTACTGTTAGCAGCAATACATGTGTCAGCCAGCAGGTGGCAATATACTACAGCCCTGATTACTCTTATAGTATTACCTCTTATATCTCTAATTTCCTGTACTTCCTCCTCCTGGGCCTATGGTCAGAGAAGAGTCCACACCCCACACACTTTAATTTAATCCAATCTCCCCACAGCACAGGTACAGAGCTCTGATTTTCTGTACTTCCTGCTTCTGGGCTGTTCTCTTTCCCATGGTCAGACAGGAACCTCCCCCTGGGTAAGTGAATCCAATCTCCCCCAGTACTTACCCAGGTACAGAGGTCTGATTCTCTGTACTTCCTGCTCCTGGGCTGTTCTCTTTCCCATGGTCAGACAGGAACCTCCCCCTGGTTAAGTGAATCTCCCCCAGTACTTACCCAGGTACAGAGCTCTGATTCTCTGTACTTCCTGCTCCTGGGCTGCTCTCTTTCCCATGGTCAGACAGGAACCTCCCCCTGGGTAAGTGAATCCAATCTCCCCCAGTACTTACCCAGGTACAGAGCTCTGATTCTCTGTACTTCCTGCTCCTGGGCTGTTCTCTTTCCCATGGTCAGACAGGAACCTCCCCCTGGGTAAGTGAATCTCCCCCAGTACTTACCAGGTACTGAGCTCTGATTCTCTGTACTTCCTGCTCCTGGGCTGTTCTCTTTCCCATGGTCAGACAGGAACCTCCCCCTGGGTAACTGGGCAAGTTCAATACACAAGAAATTATGCGGCACAAAAAAAACTTTAAATATGAATTAACCACAAAGAGGCTGCAGTTCGAAAGAATTTATAGCAGCTTCAATATTTATAATGTTAAAGTGATAAAGTCTGATGTGGGGGCGGGAAATGAAAAACTAATTTGTAACATGAATCCAAATATTTCATTTGTAACAAAGAAAAAGCTGCCGGTGTCACTGTATTAATTATAATTAAATTACATTGTGTCTATATATTATACAGTTACATTATGTGCATATATGATATGGGGGTGACAGAGGAAAGATGGGGGGCTGTGCCTATATATTATACACTTACATTATGTGCATATATGATATGGGGGTGACAGAGGAAAGATGGGGGGCTGTGCCTATATATTATACACTTACATTATGTGCATATATGATATGGGGGTGACAGAGGAAAGATGGGGGGCTGTGCCTATATATTATACACTTACATTATGTGCATATATGATATGGGGGTGACAGGGGAAAGATGGGGGGCTGTGCCTATATATTATACACTTACATTATGTGCATATATGATATGGGGGGTGACAGGGGAAAGTTGGGGGGCTGTGCCTATATATTATACACTTACATTATGTGCATATATGATATGGGGGTGACAGAAGAAAGATGGGGGGCTGTGCCTATATATTATACACTTACATTATGTGCATATATGATATGGGGGTGACAGGGGAAAGATGGGGGGTTGTGCCTATATATTATACACTTACATTATGTGCATATATGATATGGGGGTGACAGAGGAAAGATGGGGGGCTGTGCCTATATATTATACACTTACATTATGTGCATATATGATATGGGGGTGACAGAAGAAAGATGGGGGGCTGTGCCTATATATTATACACTTACATTATGTGCATATATGATATGGGGGTGACAGGGGAAAGATGGGGGGTTGTGCCTATATATTATACACTTACATTATGTGCATATATGATATGGGGGTGACAGGGGAAAGTTGGGGAGCTGTGCCTATATATTATACACTTACATTATGTGCATATATGATATGGGGGTGACAGAAGAAAGATGGGGGGCTGTGCCTATATATTATACACTTACATTATGTGCATATATGATATGGGGGTGACAGGGGAAAGATGGGGGGTTGTGCCTATATATTATACACTTACATTATGTGCATATATGATATGGGGGTGCCAGAGGAAAGATGGGGGGCTGTGCCTATATATTATACACTTACATTATGTGCATATATGATATGGGGGTGACAGAGGAAAGATGGGGGGCTGTGCCTATATATTATACACTTACATTATGTGCATATATGATATGGGGGTGACAGAGGAAAGATGGGGGGCTGTGCCTATATATTATACACTTACATTATGTGCATATATGATATGGGGGTGACAGAAGAAAGATGGGGGGCTGTGCCTATATATTATACACTTACATTATGTGCATATATGATATGGGGGTGACAGGGGAAAGATGGGGGGTTGTGCCTATATATTATACACTTACATTATGTGCATATATGATATGGGGGTGCCAGAGGAAAGATGGGGGGCTGTGCCTATATATTATACACTTACATTATGTGCATATATGATATGGGGGTGACAGAGGAAAGATGGGGGGCTGTGCCTATATATTATACACTTACATTATGTGCATATATGATATGGGGGTGACAGAGGAAAGATGGGGGGCTGTGCCTATATATTATACACTTACATTATGTGCATATATGATATGGGGGTGACAGTAATGTTTGCCCATTATTCCCCTGTGTCCCAGGTCGTTCCCCGTTGGGTCATTAATCAGTTACATGAAGCCATTTTCCTGCCTTTCTAGTGAATCAGACAGTTGTGTATGTGGCAGTTGGGTCTATATCACATTTAGAAGGAAATAAGTGACAGTTAATTGGTGGCACTTAATGCAAATATCCCACTGGTAATACATGGGGGGGGGCGTGACCTTTAGTCTGTTCAGTCCTTTTATTAAAAATCCTCTAATAATGGGAAACAGGAGAAATCTAATAATAGTGATTTGTGCAGTTCAGTAACAGCTGCAGGTTAACTGGGGTCACAGAGAGAACTTGGGGGGGGGGGGGATATGAACGAGTGCAGTTTATTGGCCGAGTCTTTACAGTAAATAAGAGACACAGATAAAGGATCAGAAGACACATGGGCCTTTCAAAATATTTTGAGCCTTGAATCCATGTACCAAAGATCTGTCTGTAAGCTTCCATTAGACTGTTCTAGTCCCTCCCACTGCTTGAGTCACAGACTCCCTGCCCCTCCCCTTTAGGTTCAAACTAGGGACAGTTTTAAGGGAAAATCTCTAGAGTAGAAATATGAGGTTTCACTGAACCCCCAGTCCCTTCTATATCTGCTAAATCCCAACTACGTGTGGCCCCTGGGCCGTCCCACTAAGTGAACCCCACACAAAGATCAATATTGGGGATGGGGGTCGTTCTCCCCAACACGTCCCTGTGGGTTTGATCTTCTCTCTTGTTTTCAGCCCAGTCCCACTCGTTACTATGGTTACAGGTAGCGCCGAGCGCTCAGTCTCCGTCTGAGAAACAAACACAAGAAATTCATCAAATAAATGGGGCACAGGCCGAAATTATTATTTTTAGAACAGAGAAAAGTTTAAAAAAAAAACGCCATCAATTGTGATTAGAAAAAGGTCATGTGACTGGAACGTTTTTACTCCAGTTTGGCCGAATAATAACAAATTCAGCAAAATCCCAAACAGAATCTTGGATTTGGCTTATTCCTCCCTGGGACTGAGGAAATAGGACACGATAGAGAGAGAGTGGGGCGAGACTGGGACATTGGGGTGAGAAAGAGAGAGTGGGGCGAGACTGGGACATTGGGGCGAGATAGAGAGAGTGGGGCGAGACTGGGACATTGGGGTGAGAAAGAGAGAGTGGGGCGAGACTGGGACATTGGGGCGAGAAAGAGAGAGTGGGGCGAGACTGGGACATTGGGGTGAGAAAGAGAGAGTGGGGCGAGACTGGGACATTGGGGCGACACAGAGAGAGTGGGGCGAGACTGGGACATTGGGGTGAGAAAGAGAGAGTGGGGCGAGACTGGGACATTGGGGTGAGAAAGAGAGAGTGGGGCGAGACTGGGACATTGGGGCGAGATAGAGAGAGTGGGGCGAGACTGGGACATTGGGGTGAGAAAGAGAGAGTGGGGCGAGACTGGGACATTGGGGCGAGAAAGAGAGAGTGGGGCGAGACTGGGACATTGGGGCGAGACAGAGAGAGTGGGGCGAGACTGGGACATTGGGGCGAGATAGAGAGAGTGGGGCGAGACTGGGACATTGGGGCGAGAAAGAGAGAGTGGGGCGAGACTGGGACATTGGGGCGAGAAAGAGAGAGTGGGGCGAGACTGGGACATTGGGGCGAGATAGAGAGAGTGGGGCGAGACTGGGACATTGGGGCGAGAAAGAGAGAGTGGGGCGAGACTGGGACATTGGGGCGAGAAAGAGAGAGCGGGGCGAGACTGGGACATTGGGGCGAGACAGAGAGAGTGGGGCGAGACTGGGACATTGGGGCGAGATAGAGAGAGTGGGGCGAGACTGGGACATTGGGGCGAGAAAGAGAGAGTGGGGCGAGACTGGGACATTGGGGCGAGAAAGAGAGAGTGGGGCGATACTGGGACATTGGGGCGAGAAAGAGAGAGTGGGGCGAGACTGGGACATTGGGGCGAGACAGAGAGAGTGGGGCGAGACTGGGACATTGGGGCGAGACAGAGAGAGTGGGGCGAGACTGGGACATTGGGGCGAGACAGAGAGAGTGGGGCGAGACTGGGACATTGGGGTGAGACAGAGAGAGTGGGGCGAAACTGGGACATTGGGGCGAGACAGAGAGAGTGGGGCGAGACTGGGACATTGGGGTGAGACAGAGAGAGTGGGGCGAGACTGGGACATTGGGGCAAGAAAGAGAGAGTGGGGCGAGACTGGGACATTGGGGTGAGACAGAGAGAGTGGGGCGAGACTGGGACATTGGGGCGAGAAAGAGAGAGAGTGGGGCGAGACTGGGACATTGGGGAGAGACAGAGAGAGTGGGGTGAGACTGGGACATTGGGGCGAGAAAGAGAGAGTGGGGCGAGATTGGGGCGAGAAAGAGAGAGTGGGGCGAGACTGGGAGATTGGGGTGAGACAGAGAGAGTGGGGCGAGACTGGAACATTGGGGCGAGAAAGAGAGAGTGGGGCGAGACTGGGACATTGGGGCGAGAAAGAGAGAGTGGGGCGAGACTGGGACATTGGGGCGAGAAAGAGAGAGTGGGGCGAGACTGGGACAGTGGGGTGAGACAGAGAGAGTGGAGTTAGACTAAGAGACTGAGGTGAGACAAGGACAGTGGGACAAGAAGAAGAGAGTGGGGTGAGACTAAGAGACTGGGCGAGACTGGGACAGTGGGTTGAGACAGCGAGAGTGGGGCGAGACTGGGACAATAGAACAAGATGGAGAGAGTGGGGTGAGACTAAGAGACTGGGGCGAGACTGGGACAGTGGGGTAAAAAGGAGAGAGTGGGTGAGACCAGGACAATAGAACAAGATGGAGAGAGTGGGGTGAGACTGGGACAGTGGGGCAAGAAGGAGAGAGTGGGGTGAGACCAGTATTATAGACAAGATGGAGAGAGTGGGGTGAGACTAAGAGACTGGGGCAAGACTGGGACAGTTTGGCAAGAAGGAGAGAGTGGGGTGAGATGAGGACAATGGGGTGAGATGGAGAGCAGTAACCCATAGCAACCAATCGGTGGGTATGGGAGCAGCAGACTGTAACAAGGTATTGAGTTGAAAGGGGAACTTAACTCCGAGTAATAACTGGTCCCCCCATCCCTGGGGACCCCCTAAATTTGGTTATTAGCTCTGCCTTGTTGTGAAGACCAAATCAGAGCAGAAGTTGATGTCGATTTGGATTTGGCTTCAAGATGGTGCCCAGCAACCCCACTGTGCTGCTCCACTAGTCACAATAAGGTACAGTAAATGCACATGTTTAGGGGTCCCTGGTGGTGCAGTTTGGGAGGGCAATGGAGGGGAGCCCCCTTATTACTCAGGGTTTAGTTGTCCTTTAACACAGTGCGTTAGTACTTATAGACTGTGCCATTGTATGCAATGATGCCAAAAACCCCACCCATAGTCAACCCAGGCCCCACCCCATTCCATACAAGTCCCACCCCCATTAACAGGACACAGAGTTTTAATCCTTGGTACTTCCTGCTCCTGGGCTGTTCTCTTTCCCATGGTCAGACAGGAACCTCCCCCTGGGTAAGTGAATCCCCCAGTACTTACCCAGGTACAGAGCTCTGATTCTCTGTACTTCCTGCTCCTGGGCTGTTCTCTTTCCCATGGTCAGACAGGAACCTCCCCCTGGGTAAGTGAATCCAATCTCCCCCAGTACTTACCCAGGTACAGAGCTCTGATTCTCTGTACTTCCTGCTCCTGGGCTGTTCTCTTTCCCATGGTCAGACAGGAACCTCCCCCTGGGTAAGTGAATCCAATCTCCCCCAGTACTTACCCAGGTACAGAGCTCTGATTCTCTGTACTTCCTGCTCCTGGGCTGTTCTCTTTCCCATGGTCAGACAGGAACCTCCCCCTGGGTAAGTGAATCCAATCTCCCCCAGTACTTACCCAGGTACAGAGCTCTGATTCTCTGTACTTCCTGCTCCTGGGCTGTTCTCTTTCCCATGGTCAGACAGGAACCTCCCCCTGGGTAAGTGAATCCAATCTCCCCCAGTACTTACCCAGGTACTGAGCTCTGATTCTCTGTACTTCCTGCTCCTGGGCTGCTCTCTTTCCCATGGTCAGACAGGAACCTCCCCCTGGGTAAGTGAATCCAATCTCCCCCAGTACTTACCCAGGTACAGAGCTCTGATTCTCTGTACTTCCTGCTCCTGGGCTGTTCTCTTTCCCATGGTCAGACAGGAACCTCCCCCTGGGTAAGTGAATCCAATCTCCCCCAGTACTTACCCAGGTACTGAGCTCTGATTCTCTGTACTTCCTGCTCCTGGGCTGCTCTCTTTCCCATGGTCAGACAGGAACCTCCCCCTGGGTAAGTGAATCCAATCTCCCCCAGTACTTACCCAGGTACAGAGCTCTGATTCTCTGTACTTCCTGCTCCTGGGCTGTTCTCTTTCCCATGGTCAGACAGGAACCTCCCCCTGGGTAAGTGACTCCAATCTCCCCCAGTACTTACCCAGGTACAGAGCTCTGATTCTCTGTACTTCCTGCTCCTGGGCTGTTCTCTTTCCCATGGTCAGACAGGAACCTCCCCCTGGGTAAGTGAATCCAATCTCCCCCAGTACTTACCCAGGTACAGAGCTCTGATTCTCTGTACTTCCTGCTCCTGGGCTGTTCTCTTTCCCATGGTCAGACAGGAACCTCCCCCTGGGTAAGTGAATCCAATCTCCCCCAGTACTTACCCAGGTACAGAGCTCTGATTCTCTGTACTTCCTGCTCCTGGGCTGTTCTCTTTCCCATGGTCAGACAGGAACCTCCCCCTGGGTAAGTGAATCCAATCTCCCCCAGTACTTACCCAGGTACTGAGCTCTGATTCTCTGTACTTCCTGCTCCTGGGCTGTTCTCTTTCCCATGGTCAGACAGGAACCTCCCCCTGGGTAAGTGAATCCAATCTCCCCCAGTACTTACCCAGGTACAGAGCTCTGATTCTCTGTACTTCCTGCTCCTGGGCTGTTCTCTTTCCCATGGTCAGACAGGAACCTCCCCCTGGGTAAGTGAATCCAATCTCCCCCAGTACTTACCCAGGTACAGAGCTCTGATTCTCTGTACTTCCTGCTTCTGGGCTGTTCTCTTTCCCATGGTCAGACAGGAACCTCCCCCTGGGTAAGTGAATCTCCCCCAGTACTTACCCAGGTACAGAGCTCTGATTCTCTGTACTTCCTGCTCCTGGGCTGTTCTCTTTCCCATGGTCAGACAGGAACCTCCCCCTGGGTAAGTGAATCTCCCCCAGTACTTACCCAGGTACAGAGCTCTGATTCTCTGTACTTCCTGCTTCTGGGCTGTTCTCTTTCCCATGGTCAGACAGGAACCTCCCCCTGGGTAAGTGAATCTCCCCCAGTACTTACCCAGGTACAGAGCTCTGATTCTCTGTACTTCCTGCTCCTGGGCTGTTCTCTTTCCCATGGTCAGACAGGAACCTCCCCCTGGGTAAGTGAATCCAATCTCCCCCAGTACTTACCCAGGTACAGAGCTCTGATTCTCTGTACTTCCTGCTCCTGGGCTGTTCTCTTTCCCATGGTCAGACAGGAACCTCCCCCTGGGTAAGTGAATCCAATCTCCCCCAGTACTTACCCAGGTACTGAGCTCTGATTCTCTGTACTTCCTGCTCCTGGGCTGTTCTCTTTCCCATGGTCAGACAGGAACCTCCCCCTGGGTAAGTGAATCCAATCTCCCCCAGTACTTACCCAGGTACAGAGCTCTGATTCTCTGTACTTCCTGCTCCTGGGCTGTTCTCTTTCCCATGGTCAGACAGGAACCTCCCCCTGGGTAAGTGAATCCAATCTCCCCCAGTACTTACCCAGGTACAGAGCTCTGATTCTCTGTACTTCCTGCTCCTGGGCTGTTCTCTTTCCCATGGTCAGACAGGAACCTCCCCCTGGGTAAGTGAATCCAATCTCCCCCAGTACTTACCCAGGTACAGAGCTCTGATTCTCTGTACTTCCTGCTTCTGGGCTGTTCTCTTTCCCATGGTCAGACAGGAACCTCCCCCTGGGTAAGTGAATCTCCCCCAGTACTTACCCAGGTACAGAGCTCTGATTCTCTGTACTTCCTGCTCCTGGGCTGTTCTCTTTCCCATGGTCAGACAGGAACCTCCCCCTGGGTAAGTGAATCTCCCCCAGTACTTACCCAGGTACAGAGCTCTGATTCTCTGTACTTCCTGCTTCTGGGCTGTTCTCTTTCCCATGGTCAGACAGGAACCTCCCCCTGGGTAAGTGAATCTCCCCCAGTACTTACCCAGGTACAGAGCTCTGATTCTCTGTACTTCCTGCTCCTGGGCTGTTCTCTTTCCCATGGTCAGACAGGAACCTCCCCCTGGGTAAGTGAATCCAATCTCCCCCAGTACTTACCCAGGTACAGAGCTCTGATTCTCTGTACTTCCTGCTCCTGGGCTGTTCTCTTTCCCATGGTCAGACAGGAACCTCCCCCTGGGTAAGTGAATCCAATCTCCCCCAGTACTTACCCAGGTACAGAGCTCTGATTCTCTGTACTTCCTGCTCCTGGGCTGTTCTCTTTCCCATGGTCAGACAGGAACCTCCCCCTGGGTAAGTGAATCCAATCTCCCCCAGTACTTACCCAGGTACAGAGCTCTGATTCTCTGTACTTCCTGCTCCTGGGCTGTTCTCTTTCCCATGGTCAGACAGGAACCTCCCCCTGGGTAAGTGAATCCAATCTCCCCCAGTACTTACCCAGGTACAGAGCTCTGATTCTCTGTACTTCCTGCTCCTGGGCTGTTCTCTTTCCCATGGTCAGACAGGAACCTCCCCCTGGGTAAGTGAATCCAATCTCCCCCAGTACTTACCCAGGTACTGAGCTCTGATTCTCTGTACTTCCTGCTCCTGGGCTGCTCTCTTTCCCATGGTCAGACAGGAACCTCCCCCTGGGTAAGTGAATCCAATCTCCCCCAGTACTTACCCAGGTACAGAGCTCTGATTCTCTGTACTTCCTGCTCCTGGGCTGTTCTCTTTCCCATGGTCAGACAGGAACCTCCCCCTGGGTAAGTGAATCCAATCTCCCCCAGTACTTACCCAGGTACTGAGCTCTGATTCTCTGTACTTCCTGCTCCTGGGCTGCTCTCTTTCCCATGGTCAGACAGGAACCTCCCCCTGGGTAAGTGAATCCAATCTCCCCCAGTACTTACCCAGGTACAGAGCTCTGATTCTCTGTACTTCCTGCTCCTGGGCTGTTCTCTTTCCCATGGTCAGACAGGAACCTCCCCCTGGGTAAGTGACTCCAATCTCCCCCAGTACTTACCCAGGTACAGAGCTCTGATTCTCTGTACTTCCTGCTCCTGGGCTGTTCTCTTTCCCATGGTCAGACAGGAACCTCCCCCTGGGTAAGTGAATCCAATCTCCCCCAGTACTTACCCAGGTACAGAGCTCTGATTCTCTGTACTTCCTGCTCCTGGGCTGTTCTCTTTCCCATGGTCAGACAGGAACCTCCCCCTGGGTAAGTGAATCCAATCTCCCCCAGTACTTACCCAGGTACAGAGCTCTGATTCTCTGTACTTCCTGCTCCTGGGCTGTTCTCTTTCCCATGGTCAGACAGGAACCTCCCCCTGGGTAAGTGAATCCAATCTCCCCCAGTACTTACCCAGGTACTGAGCTCTGATTCTCTGTACTTCCTGCTCCTGGGCTGTTCTCTTTCCCATGGTCAGACAGGAACCTCCCCCTGGGTAAGTGAATCCAATCTCCCCCAGTACTTACCCAGGTACAGAGCTCTGATTCTCTGTACTTCCTGCTCCTGGGCTGTTCTCTTTCCCATGGTCAGACAGGAACCTCCCCCTGGGTAAGTGAATCCAATCTCCCCCAGTACTTACCCAGGTACAGAGCTCTGATTCTCTGTACTTCCTGCTTCTGGGCTGTTCTCTTTCCCATGGTCAGACAGGAACCTCCCCCTGGGTAAGTGAATCTCCCCCAGTACTTACCCAGGTACAGAGCTCTGATTCTCTGTACTTCCTGCTCCTGGGCTGTTCTCTTTCCCATGGTCAGACAGGAACCTCCCCCTGGGTAAGTGAATCTCCCCCAGTACTTACCCAGGTACAGAGCTCTGATTCTCTGTACTTCCTGCTTCTGGGCTGTTCTCTTTCCCATGGTCAGACAGGAACCTCCCCCTGGGTAAGTGAATCTCCCCCAGTACTTACCCAGGTACAGAGCTCTGATTCTCTGTACTTCCTGCTCCTGGGCTGTTCTCTTTCCCATGGTCAGACAGGAACCTCCCCCTGGGTAAGTGAATCCAATCTCCCCCAGTACTTACCCAGGTACAGAGCTCTGATTCTCTGTACTTCCTGCTCCTGGGCTGTTCTCTTTCCCATGGTCAGACAGGAACCTCCCCCTGGGTAAGTGAATCCAATCTCCCCCAGTACTTACCCAGGTACTGAGCTCTGATTCTCTGTACTTCCTGCTCCTGGGCTGTTCTCTTTCCCATGGTCAGACAGGAACCTCCCCCTGGGTAAGTGAATCCAATCTCCCCCAGTACTTACCCAGGTACAGAGCTCTGATTCTCTGTACTTCCTGCTCCTGGGCTGTTCTCTTTCCCATGGTCAGACAGGAACCTCCCCCTGGGTAAGTGAATCCAATCTCCCCCAGTACTTACCCAGGTACAGAGCTCTGATTCTCTGTACTTCCTGCTCCTGGGCTGTTCTCTTTCCCATGGTCAGACAGGAACCTCCCCCTGGGTAAGTGAATCCAATCTCCCCCAGTACTTACCCAGGTACAGAGCTCTGATTCTCTGTACTTCCTGCTTCTGGGCTGTTCTCTTTCCCATGGTCAGACAGGAACCTCCCCCTGGGTAAGTGAATCTCCCCCAGTACTTACCCAGGTACAGAGCTCTGATTCTCTGTACTTCCTGCTCCTGGGCTGTTCTCTTTCCCATGGTCAGACAGGAACCTCCCCCTGGGTAAGTGAATCTCCCCCAGTACTTACCCAGGTACAGAGCTCTGATTCTCTGTACTTCCTGCTTCTGGGCTGTTCTCTTTCCCATGGTCAGACAGGAACCTCCCCCTGGGTAAGTGAATCTCCCCCAGTACTTACCCAGGTACAGAGCTCTGATTCTCTGTACTTCCTGCTCCTGGGCTGTTCTCTTTCCCATGGTCAGACAGGAACCTCCCCCTGGGTAAGTGAATCCAATCTCCCCCAGTACTTACCCAGGTACAGAGCTCTGATTCTCTGTACTTCCTGCTCCTGGGCTGTTCTCTTTCCCATGGTCAGACAGGAACCTCCCCCTGGGTAAGTGAATCCAATCTCCCCCAGTACTTACCCAGGTACAGAGCTCTGATTCTCTGTACTTCCTGCTCCTGGGCTGTTCTCTTTCCCATGGTCAGACAGGAACCTCCCCCTGGGTAAGTGAATCCAATCTCCCCCAGTACTTACCCAGGTACAGAGCTCTGATTCTCTGTACTTCCTGCTCCTGGGCTGTTCTCTTTCCCATGGTCAGACAGGAACCTCCCCCTGGGTAAGTGAATCCAATCTCCCCCAGTACTTACCCACGTACTGAGCTCTGATTCTCTGTACTTCCTGCTCCTGGGCTGTTCTCTTTCCCATGGTCAGACAGGAACCTCCCCCTGGGTAAGTGAATCCAATCTCCCCCAGTACTTACCCAGGTACTGAGCTCTGATTCTCTGTACTTCCTGCTCCTGGGCTGCTCTCTTTCCCATGGTCAGACAGGAACCTCCCCCTGGGTAAGTGAATCCAATCTCCCCCAGTACTTACCCAGGTACAGAGCTCTGATTCTCTGTACTTCCTGCTCCTGGGCTGTTCTCTTTCCCATGGTCAGACAGGAACCTCCCCCTGGGTAAGTGAATCCAATCTCCCCCAGTACTTACCCAGGTACTGAGCTCTGATTCTCTGTACTTCCTGCTCCTGGGCTGCTCTCTTTCCCATGGTCAGACAGGAACCTCCCCCTGGGTAAGTGAATCCAATCTCCCCCAGTACTTACCCAGGTACAGAGCTCTGATTCTCTGTACTTCCTGCTCCTGGGCTGTTCTCTTTCCCATGGTCAGACAGGAACCTCCCCCTGGGTAAGTGACTCCAATCTCCCCCAGTACTTACCCAGGTACAGAGCTCTGATTCTCTGTACTTCCTGCTCCTGGGCTGTTCTCTTTCCCATGGTCAGACAGGAACCTCCCCCTGGGTAAGTGAATCCAATCTCCCCCAGTACTTACCCAGGTACAGAGCTCTGATTCTCTGTACTTCCTGCTCCTGGGCTGTTCTCTTTCCCATGGTCAGACAGGAACCTCCCCCTGGGTAAGTGAATCCAATCTCCCCCAGTACTTACCCAGGTACAGAGCTCTGATTCTCTGTACTTCCTGCTCCTGGGCTGTTCTCTTTCCCATGGTCAGACAGGAACCTCCCCCTGGGTAAGTGAATCCAATCTCCCCCAGTACTTACCCAGGTACTGAGCTCTGATTCTCTGTACTTCCTGCTCCTGGGCTGTTCTCTTTCCCATGGTCAGACAGGAACCTCCCCCTGGGTAAGTGAATCCAATCTCCCCCAGTACTTACCCAGGTACAGAGCTCTGATTCTCTGTACTTCCTGCTCCTGGGCTGTTCTCTTTCCCATGGTCAGACAGGAACCTCCCCCTGGGTAAGTGAATCCAATCTCCCCCAGTACTTACCCAGGTACAGAGCTCTGATTCTCTGTACTTCCTGCTTCTGGGCTGTTCTCTTTCCCATGGTCAGACAGGAACCTCCCCCTGGGTAAGTGAATCTCCCCCAGTACTTACCCAGGTACAGAGCTCTGATTCTCTGTACTTCCTGCTCCTGGGCTGTTCTCTTTCCCATGGTCAGACAGGAACCTCCCCCTGGGTAAGTGAATCTCCCCCAGTACTTACCCAGGTACAGAGCTCTGATTCTCTGTACTTCCTGCTTCTGGGCTGTTCTCTTTCCTATGGTCAGACAGGAACCTCCCCCTGGGTAAGTGAATCTCCCCCAGTACTTACCCAGGTACAGAGCTCTGATTCTCTGTACTTCCTGCTCCTGGGCTGTTCTCTTTCCCATGGTCAGACAGGAACCTCCCCCTGGGTAAGTGAATCCAATCTCCCCCAGTACTTACCCAGGTACAGAGCTCTGATTCTCTGTACTTCCTGCTCCTGGGCTGTTCTCTTTCCCATGGTCAGACAGGAACCTCCCCCTGGGTAAGTGAATCCAATCTCCCCCAGTACTTACCCAGGTACAGAGCTCTGATTCTCTGTACTTCCTGCTCCTGGGCTGTTCTCTTTCCCATGGTCAGACAGGAACCTCCCCCTGGGTAAGTGAATCCAATCTCCCCCAGTACTTACCCAGGTACAGAGCTCTGATTCTCTGTACTTCCTGCTTCTGGGCTGTTCTCTTTCCCATGGTCAGACAGGAACCTCCCCCTGGGTAAGTGAATCTCCCCCAGTACTTACCCAGGTACAGAGCTCTGATTCTCTGTACTTCCTGCTCCTGGGCTGTTCTCTTTCCCATGGTCAGACAGGAACCTCCCCCTGGGTAAGTGAATCTCCCCCAGTACTTACCCAGGTACAGAGCTCTGATTCTCTGTACTTCCTGCTTCTGGGCTGTTCTCTTTCCCATGGTCAGACAGGAACCTCCCCCTGGGTAAGTGAATCTCCCCCAGTACTTACCCAGGTACAGAGCTCTGATTCTCTGTACTTCCTGCTCCTGGGCTGTTCTCTTTCCCATGGTCAGACAGGAACCTCCCCCTGGGTAAGTGAATCCAATCTCCCCCAGTACTTACCCAGGTACAGAGCTCTGATTCTCTGTACTTCCTGCTTCTGGGCTGTTCTCTTTCCCATGGTCAGACAGGAACCTCCCCCTGGGTAAGTGAATCTCCCCCAGTACTTACCCAGGTACAGAGCTCTGATTCTCTGTACTTCCTGCTCCTGGGCTGTTCTCTTTCCCATGGTCAGACAGGAACCTCCCCCTGGGTAAGTGAATCTCCCCCAGTACTTACCCAGGTACAGAGCTCTGATTCTCTGTACTTCCTGCTCCTGGGCTGTTCTCTTTCCCATGGTCAGACAGGAACCTCCCCTGGGTAAGTGAATCCAATCTCCCCCAGTACTTACCCAGGTACAGAGCTCTGATTCTCTGTACTTCCTGCTCCTGGGCTGTTCTCTTTCCCATGGTCAGACAGGAACCTCCCCCTGGGTAAGTGAATCTCCCCCAGTACTTACCCAGGTACAGAGCTCTGATTCTCTGTACTTCCTGCTCCTGGGCTGTTCTCTTTCCCATGGTCAGACAGGAACCTCCCCTGGGTAAGTGAATCCAATCTCCCCCAGTACTTACCCAGGTACAGAGCTCTGATTCTCTGTACTTCCTGCTCCTGGGCTGTTCTCTTTCCCATGGTCAGACAGGAACCTCCCCCTGGGTAAGTGAATCTCCCCCAGTACTTACCCAGGTACAGAGCTCTGATTCTCTGTACTTCCTGCTCCTGGGCTGTTCTCTTTCCCATGGTCAGACAGGAACCTCCCCTGGGTAAGTGAATCCAATCTCCCCCAGTACTTACCCAGGTATAGACTCTGATTCTCTGTACTTCCTGCTCCTGGGCTGTTCTCTTTCCCATGGTCAGATCCAGGGATGTGGCCAGACAAAAGCAATACCTATAACGTAACTTTACCTTTAGGGATTTCCAGATATAAATTTCACCTGCTAAAAATAACTTCAAGTTCAAAGGGGAAATGAAAGTGATATTTTGTGATGATGACTTTTCTCATTGTGATTCTGATTCAGGGAAAAGGCCAACAGAGTAATTAAATGGCAGGATTCCCACTGATGTGTGTGACATTTTATTAAATGAGCCTCCTCCTGTCATTCCTGTGATACGGACACACGGATACTGTCAGACCTATAGACAGAAGGAATATTTCAGTATTTGGGATGAGTGACAACTCAGGCCATTTTGGGAAGGTGATGTGTGAGACCCAGTGTGGGGACTGTTCCTGCTGAATTGTGCTTAGTACAGGGAATACCTATGTACCATAGTTTTATGGGATCTCTCTGTACAGACTATGAGCAAACTTAGGGGCTGTTCCTGCTGAATTGTGCTTAGTACAGGGAATACCTATGTACCATAGTTTTATGGGATCTCTCTGTACAGACTATGAGCAAACTTAGGGACTGTTCCTGCTGAATTGTGCTTAGTACAGGGAATACCTATGTACCATAGTTTTATGGGATCTCTCTGTACAGACTATGAGCAAACTTAGGGGCTGTTCCTGCTGAATTGTGCTTAGTACAGGGAATACCTATGTACCATAGTTTTATGGGATCTCTCTGTACAGACTATGAGCAAACTTAGGGACTGTTCCTGCTGAATTGTGCTTAGTACAGGGAATACCTAAGTACCATAGTTTTATGGGATCTCTCTGTACAGACTATGAGCAAACTTAGGGACTGTTCCTGCTGAATTGTGCTTAGTACAGGGGAATACCTATGTACCATAGTTTTATGGGATCTCTCTGTACAGACTATGAGCAAACTTAGGGACTGTTCCTGCTGAATTGTGCTTAGTACAGGGAATACCTAAGTACCATAGTTTTATGGGATCTCTCTGTACAGACTATGAGCAAACTTAGGGACTGTTCCTGCTGAATTGTGCTTAGTACAGGGGATCCAATTAACTTAATCTGATATGACAGTCACAGGCCAGTGCATCTCTGGGATATGAAAGTCACATTATGTATCTTGTTACTTATTCATGTTCCTTCTACTTCTAAATGAAGAATTGAATCACCTGCACTAAATACACACATAGTGTCATTTTGATCTTTAGTATTTATCATCCCTGGCGCAGAGCAACAGTAACTGCCCGAAAGGCCAAGATCTGAGAAATAATCATCCGTCTGTTTTATATCCGACGCGCACGCAAATGTTACGGGAATAACTAACGGCGATAAAATCTACTGAATACAGTTTTATAGCGGGAACTAAATACCCAGATCTACAGAATTTCTGCCTTTAACCCCTTCTGTTCTACATATTGCTCAGATATACCCCCCATCTTTCCCCTGTCACCCCCATATCATATATGCACATAATGTAACTGTATAATATATAGGCACAGCCCCCCATCTTTCCCCTGACACCCCCATATCATATATGCACATAATGTAAGTGTATAATATATAGGCACAGCCCCCCATCTTTCCCCTGTCACCCCCATATCATATATGCACATAATGTAAGTGTATAATATATAGGCACAGCCCCCCATCTTTCCTCTGTCACCCCCATATCATATATGCACATAATGTAAGTGTATAATATATAGGCACAGCCCCCCATCTTTCCCCTGTCACCCCCATATCATATATGCACATAATGTAAGTGTATAATATATAGGCACAGCCCCCCATCTTTCCTCTGTCACCCCCATATCATATATGCACATAATGTAACTGTATAATATATAGGCACAGCCCCCCATCTTTCCCCTGACACCCCCATATCATATATGCACATAATGTAAGTGTATAATATATAGGCACAGCCCCCCATCTTTCCTCTGTCACCCCCATATCTTATATGTACATAATGTAAGTGTATAATATATAGGCACAGCCCCCCATGTTTCCTCTGTCACCCCCATATCATATATGCACATAATGTAAGTGTATAATATATAGGCACAGCCCCCCATCTTTCCTCTGTCACCCCCATATCATATCTGCACATAATGTAAGTGTATAATATATAGGCACAGCCCCCCATCTTTCCTCTGTCACCCCCATATCATATCTGCACATAATGTAAGTGTATAATATATAGGCACAGCCCCCCATCTTTCCTCTGTCACCCCCATATCATATATGCACATAATGTAAGTGTATAATATATAGGCACAGCCCCCCATCTTTCCTCTGTCACCCCCATATCATATATGCACATAATGTAAGTGTATAATATATAGGCACAGCCCCCCATCTTTCCTCTGTCACCCCCATATCATATCTGCACATAATGTAAGTGTATAATATAATATGTTCCTGCCATAAAGTAAGACTGTATTGCTGTGAGTTTGCCAGAAAGGAATTATTAGTGAATTATATTTATATATAAGTGAATGTACAATGTGGGACTAATGAGTAGATTTATGTGGGTGAATAAGGGGGGGCAGTAGAAAGAGTCGGGAGTCACATTATCAGTCGAGGCCACAAGTGACAGAAGGATTTTCGAGTCAGAGCTGAATCTCAGTGAGAAATTTGAATTGTTAATGGGGTCAGACCCATCAGCGCCTCCCCCCCAGTCGGACTGGGCCCCCCACTTTGTATCCAGCACATTGTCAGTGTTTTATCGTCTCACATAAGAATCGGCCGCCGCTGTTTGAGCGTTTTCCCCCGCTGAGTCCGACGTCAGCGACTTCATCCATCTCTGGACGATATTGCCGACCCCTGCGGCGCTAACGGGAGTGATTGATTGGCATCAAGCCGTTTAATCGCGTCTTTACGGATCAGGATTTTACTCTCGTCCTCGAACGTTTCTGCTTAATGTTCCAGATACTTCAGTAATGTGTATAATACATACACGGGGCAAAGCGTCAGCTCTGGGGTCTAAACGCACATCCAAGTGTCGCACTTCAACTGATGAGCGAATAAATCCACCAGGTGCAAATTCGCGGAGAATTTCTGCGTTTCACCGCCGGCGAATACATTCGCAAAAGTGCGTCAAAAATGCACAGCGCCAAAAAAATTTGGGCACGCGTTAGAATAGTCGCTCGTATAAAAACCGTCCAAATTATTCAGATGCCCATTGATTTTAATGCATTTGGACAAAATAGGCGCACGTTGTGGGTGTTGAAATTGACATGCGTCAAATTATTTTGACGCTCAATGCGTTTCGCAAATTTTTCTAATATGTACTGATGAGGAATATATTCTCAATTTATCAGCAGCTGCCATATCAAATGTTATTATTATTATTAATTAATGGATGTATCGAATCCATGATTCGGTTCCGAATTCTGCCAGGATTCGGCCGAATCCAAATATTAATTTGCATATGCAAATTAGGGGCGGGGAGGAAAGTAAAAGAAAGTAAAAAAAATCCCCTTCCCACTCCTAATTTGCATATGCAAATTAGGATTCATCTTCGGTTCGATATTCGGCCGAATCTTTCGGGAAGGATTTGGCCAAATCCAAAATAGTGGATTTGATGCATCTCTATTATTATTATTATTAATAATAATAATAATAATAATAATAATAATAATAATGAAAACAAATGAGAGAATCCAGAGAAAACACAATGACATAGTGAAATACCTTATTATAACACTTTTCTGCTGATACAAATTGTGTTATTTCCTTATGCAAATAAAGCAGAATTTTCCCAGAATGCAAGAGGTGCCACTGCCCATGTATTACAGATTATAGATACACATTGGTAAATATTTATATATTATCTGGTGCTGTTGGGCCCAGGGATGGATAGGAAATAAAGGAGAGATCTCTGGCCAATCAGGTGGCGAGTTCCAGGCCGGGGGCGAATCACACGAGTGAGTAAATGGGCAGACAAATGAGTGAGAGGGTGAGATCCGATGCTGCTGTAGTTCTGCTAATGTCACACATTTATCTTCATTAAATCCCTTTCCCTCGGCCCAAAACAGTCTCTGCTGAAAAGTCCCCTTGGTTTAACCCACGAGATGCCGCATTGCTGAACTGGAAGTCGAGGGTTGGCTCACAATAAAGCAGCTTGACCCCCACCCCTCAACAATTGGGGTCTGATATTTCCCTGATTCCAGTTTTTTTGGCCCAAAGTCTCTGAAGAAACTGCACCCAGCTGAAGTGACCCCAAAATCAGATGATCATTGTGTCAGGGCCCCTCAGTCCTACAAACTAGCGATGCACCGAATCCAGGATTCGGTTCGGGATTCGGCCTTTTTCAGCAGGATTCGGATTCGGCCGAATCCTTCTGCAGGGCCGAACCGAATCACGTGACTTTTTGTCAGAAAACAAGGAAGTAAAAAATGTTTCCCCCTTCCCACCCCTAATTTGCATATGCAAATTAGGGTTCGGATTCGGTTCGGTATTCGGCCGAATCTTTCGCAAGGGATTCGGGGGTTCGGCCGAATCCAAAATAGTGGATTCGGTGCATCCCTACTACAAACATCCCACAACAATATTGTAGTCATTCATTCCTATTATTTTATAGCTGCATAGAGTATTTCTCTCCCTAACCCCACCACCATGTAAGCTGCCATGAGACCAATATAGCTCCACCCACTGTCTGAGTCACAGACTAAAAGTGACCAGTTACAATGTATCTACAGCAGAGGCACTTACAGTATGCAGAGTACAGGGAGTTATAGTATTTAGGTCATAGGACTTTACAGTATCTAGGGACTAGGGCACAGGGAGTTACAGTATATAGGGCACAGGGAGTTATAGTATTTAGGACATAGGAAGTTACAGTATATAGCGCACAGGGAGTTACAGTATGTAGTGTGCAGGGAGTTACAGTATGTAGTGTGCAGGGAGTTACAGTATGCAGAGTACAGGGAGTTATAGTATTTAGGACATAGGAAGTTACAGTATATAGCGCACAGGGAGTTACAGTATGTAGTGCGCAGGGAGTTACAGTATGTAGTGTGCAGGGAGTTACAGTATGTAGTGCGCAGGGAGTTACAGTATGTAGTGTGCAGGGAGTTACAGTATGCAGAGTACAGGGAGTTATAGTATTTAGGACATTGGAAGTTACAGTATCTAGGGCACAGGGAGTTACAGTATGTAGGGGACAGGGAGTTACAGTATGCAGAGTACAGGGAGTTATAGTATTTAGGACATTGGAAGTTACAGTATCTAGGGCGCAGGGAGTTACAGTATATAGGGCACAGGGAGTTACAGTATGCAGAGTACAGGGAGTTATAGTATTTAGGACATAGGAAGTCACAGTATCTAGGGACTAGGGCACAGGGAGTTATAGTATTTAGGGCACAGGGAGTTATAGTATTTAGGGCACAGGGAGTTATAGTATTTAGGGCACAGGGAGTTATAGTATTTAGGGCATAGGAAGTTACAGTATCTAGGGACTAGGGCACAGGGAGTTACAGTATGTAGTGCGCAGGGAGTTACAGTATGTAGGGCACAGGGAGTTACAGTATATAGGGCACAGGGAGTTATAGTATTTAGGACATAGGAAGTTATAGTATGTAGGGCACAGGGAGTTACAGTATATAGGGCACAGGGAGTTATAGTATTTAGGACATAGGAAGTTACAGTATATAGGGCACAGGGAGTTATAGTATTTAGGGCACAGGGAGTTATAGTATTTAGGACATAGGAAGTTACAGTATATAGGGCACAGGGAGTTACAGTATATAGGGCACAGGGAGTTACAATAAACAGAGTACAAAGAGTTCAGTATATACAGTACTGGGAGTTATAGTATCTACGGCACAAGGAATTGCAGTAAGTTGAGCACAGGGAGTAACATTGACAGGGAGTTACAGTATGGAGGGCACTGACTGTTACAGTACATAGAGTACGGGAAGTTATAGGAACTAGGGCACAGGGAGTTACAGTATGGAGGGCACAGGGAGTTACAGTTGCTTATATTATTGAGCTTGTTCCAATACAAGTAGAGCAGGAGAGATACTCATCTCATTCACATGAATCAGGGTCAATATTTATTTGTGCTGAATGTGACGGGTGTCGCTAAGAACTCTCCTCTCTCATGGGCACATTGTGTGGCACCCACAGCCCGAACCATTGTCACCCCGTAACCCCCATCCAATAATGATGAGCTCCGTATAAACAAACCCCTTCCACTGACCCAGCGGCTGCCTGTGTCACAGTCTTACTGTTATCCAGAGAATGCTGGGAGATGTAGTTCAGCTGCAGCTGGTGGTCGGCAGTCGTGTTGAAGTCTGTCTGGTTGCTAGGCACGGTGACCCCAGCAACCAGACTAAAATATAATCATAACTTTGCCTTTAAAGTATTATTTCTAATGGCAACGGAGCAGCAATGATAGTGAAGCGCCTGCTGCTCTCAGTCCCGGGGCATTTAATTAACCCATTTCTGGCTCAGCGGGGCAACTTCACATGTAACTGACGTTCCAGAAGCTTCAGAGATCACGTACAATAAATATCCGTAACCCGGGGGATGAGCGGCTAATGGGGGGACTGGGACACGTGAGCGAATATTAGAAGTTAATTAAGAGGCCGGGGTCCTCGGAGGTGAGGAGGGTCCGGGGAGATGGTGCTCTATAAATATACACAGGTCATTACTGGGAGCACAAGGGTAAAACTGAATGTTCTTCTGCTGCGGATCAATAACCCCGTGTGATTTTCTCAATCTTCTTCTTTCCTTTCTGCCTCCTAATTGGCTGAGCCGACACCTGACCAGGAGGAATGGGGGTGATTAATGATGTTTAATTAGAGGGTGATAGAGAACGGGCGCACAGGCAATATCTCAGTTACAGGAGATTAAAGCGTTTGTAGAGACCGGGGGTCCATCCGTTACGTGATCGGACTTCAGTGGGACCCAGGCGGAATCATTTGTCACTGTTGGGACCAGAGAGACTCCACTAATGTTCCCATTCAGCATCGAAGTCTTTCCATTATCTGAGATTAACCTCCTGCAACTGACAGTTGCTCCAGCCCTTCCGCCACTTGATCTACAGTCACTTTCTTATTGTACAGAGAACTAGAAACACTGGGGTAACAGTCACCCTGCTATAGTTCTAGGGGTACCCAGGGTACAAATAAACACTCACCCCAAATCTCCCCCTAACTGACCTTCAGACTGGGCCCCCTTAGCTCATAACAAGGTTACAGATATATAGAAACATTGGGGTGTCACCCTGCTATAGTTCCAGGGGTACCCAGGGCACAAATAATCACTCACCCCAAATCTCCCCCTAACTGACCTTCAGACTGGGCCCCCTTAGCTCATAACAAGGTTACAGATATATAGAAACATTGGGGTAACAGTCACCCTGCTATAGTTCCAGGGGTACCCAGGGTACAAATAAACACTCACCCCAAATCTCCCCCTAACTGACCTTCAGACTGGGCCCCCTTAGCTCATAACCAGGTTACAGATATATAGAAACATTGGGGTGTCACCCTGCTATAGTTCCAGGGGTACCCAGGGTACAAATAAACACTCACCCCAAATCTCCCCCTAACTGACCTTCAGACTGGGCCCCCTTAGCTCATAACAAGGTTACAGATATATAGAAACATTGGGGTGTCACCCTGCTATAGTTCCAGGGGTACCCAGGGTACAAATAAACACTCACCCCAAATCTCCCCCTAACTGACCTTCAGACTGGGCCCCCTTAGCTCATAACAAGGTTACAGATATATAGAAACATTGGGGTGTCACCCTGCTATAGTTCCAGGGGTACCCAGGGTACAAATAAACACTCACCCCAAATCTCCCCCTAACTGACCTTCAGACTGGGCCCCCTTAGCTCATAACAAGGTTACAGATATATAGAAACATTGGGGTGTCACCCTGCTATAGTTCCAGGGGTACCCAGGGTACAAATAAACACTCACCCCAAATCTCCCCCTAACTGACCTTCAGACTGGGCCCCCTTAGCTCATAACAAGGTTACAGATATATAGAAACATTGGGGTGTCATAGTTCCAGGGGTACCCAGGGTACAAATAAAGACCCATCTCCCCTTCTCATATTCAATTTCTGACCCCAATTATTGTAAAATAAAAACATCTCTGTTTCTGTATCCACAGTGCAGGAGGCAGTAAGACCCCTCAGTGGGGGCAGGGGGTCCGCGTCAGATGTGGTTTATGTGCGGCGTTTTCGGAGCTGGTTTATTATGGGAGCTCTCAGCTCAGTGACTGATGGAAGAGGAGCGTGCGGGGAATTAGAGAGCAGCGGCTACAGAATTAGAAAATCAATAAAACTAATCTATTCTGCCGAAAGCTTTTTCTTTCCAATAAACAAAGGGCGAGTCACTTGTAGGTGTTACTGACCCTTTAATCAGGCTGCAGGAGATAACGAGTTAGGAAGGGGCGACTGTCCAGTCTTGTGCAACAGCTCAATTCATTTTAGGTTTAAGTAGTATAAAAATATACACAGGATCCTTCCCTAATTGGTTTCATTACACAGCCCATATATAAAGACGCATTCAGTTTCATTATACAGTATTGATTAATTAATATGGTGTCTAATAGCCGGGGGAGGGGGCTCTGAAATCCATAAACTTTCTCTCTAATTCCCTTCTGAGAAAATGAAGGAGATTTGATTAAACTCAGTGACTTTGCCCCATTCATATAAAGTTTGCAGGAAAGAACCAATCAGAGATGATCTGCTCGTTAATTAGCGTTACTGTAACAAACGAGTTATAGTCTGACATGCAGCACCATCCGCTGTCACTGAGGAAGTTATGGGGAACAACTAGAGGAAACACATTTTGATACAAAAAAAACGGGGTACAACAAAGCAGGAGCAATAAAATATGGGGACTGTTGAACAAGACAAGAATAGGAGAGCAAGATGGAGAATGTTAAAGAGACAGAAAGAGAAGAAGGAAACAATCAAAATACAGAAAGTAGTATACGACAGACAGTTGACCAATATGGAGATGGATAGGCAAGATGGAGACAGTAGAACAAGATGGAGACAGTAGAACAAGATGGAGACAGTAGGACAAGGTAGAGACAGTAGGACAAGATGGAGACAGTAGGGCAAGATGGAGACAGTAGGACAAGATGGAGACAGTAGGACTAGATGGAGACAGTAGGGCAAGATGGAGACAGTAGGACAAGATGGAGACAGTAGGACAAGATGGAGACAGTAGGACAAGGTAGAGACAGTAGGGCAAGATGGAGACAGTAGGACAAGATGGAGACAGTAGGGCAAGATGGAGACAGTAGAACAAGATGGAGACAGTAGAACAAGATGGAGACAGTAGGACAAGGTAGAGACAGTAGGACAAGATGGAGACAGTAGGGCAAGATGGAGACAGTAGGACAAGATGGAGACAGTAGGACTAGATGGAGACAGTAGGGCAAGATGGAGACAGTAGGACAAGATGGAGACAGTAGGACAAGATGGAGACAGTAGGACAAGGTAGAGACAGTAGGGCAAGATGGAGACAGTAGGACAAGATGGAGACAGTAGGGCAAGATGGAGACAGTAGAACAAGATGGAGACAGTAGAACAAGATGGAGACAGTAGGACAAGGTAGAGACAGTAGGACAAGATGGAGACAGTAGGGCAAGATGGAGACAGTAGGACAAGATGGAGACAGTAGGGCAAGATGGAGACAGTAGGGCAAGATGGAGACAGTAGGACAAGATGGAGACAGTAGGGCAAGATGGAGACAGTAGGACAAGATGGAGACAGTAGAACAAGATGGAGACAGTAGGACAAGGTAGAGACAGTAGGACAAGATGGAGACAGTAGGACAAGGTAGAGACAGTAGGGCAAGATGGAGACAGTAGGACAAGATGGAGACAGTAGGGCAAGATGGAGACAGTAGAACAAGATGGAGACAGTAGAACAAGATGGAGACAGTAGGACAAGGTAGAGACAGTAGGACAAGATGGAGACAGTAGGGCAAGATGGAGACAGTAGGACAAGATGGAGACAGTAGGGCAAGATGGAGACAATAGGGCAAGATGGAGACAGTAGGGCAAGATGGAGACAGTAGGGCAAGATGGAGACAGTAGCGCAAGATGGAGACAGTAGGACAAGATGGAGACATTAGAACAAGATGGAGACAGTAGGACAAGGTAGAGACAGTAGGACAAGATGGAGACAGTAGGACAAGGTAGAGACAGTAGGGCAAGATGGAGACAGTAGGACAAGATGGAGACAGTAGGGCAAGATGGAGACAGTAGAACAAGATGGAGACAGTAGAACAAGATGGAGACAGTAGGACAAGGTAGAGACAGTAGGACAAGATGGAGACAGTAGGGCAAGATGGAGACAGTAGGACAAGATGGAGACAGTAGGGCAAGATGGAGACAATAGGGCAAGATGGAGACAGTAGGGCAAGATGGAGACAGTAGGGCAAGATGGAGACAGTAGCGCAAGATGGAGACAGTAGGACAAGATGGAGACAGTAGAACAAGATGGAGACAGTAGGACAAGGTAGAGACAGTAGGACAAGATGGAGACAGTAGGGCAAGATGGAGACAGTAGGACAAGATGGAGACAGTAGGGCAAGATGGAGACAGTAGAACAAGATGGAGACAGTAGGGCAAGGTAGAGACAGTAGGACAAGATGGAGACAGTAGAACAAGATGGAGACAGTAGGACAAGGTAGAGACAGTAGGACAAGATGGAGACAGTAGGGCAAGATGGAGACAGTAGGACAAGATGGAGACAGTAGGACAAGATGAAGACAGTAGGACAAGATGGAGACAGTAGAACAAGATGGAGACAGTAGGACAAGGTAGAGACAGTAGGACAAGATGGAGACAGTAGGGCAAGGTAGAGACAGTAGGACAAGATGGAGACAGTAGGACAAGATGGAGACAGTAGAACAAGATGGAGACAGTAGGGCAAGGTAGAGACAGTAGAACAAGATGGAGACAGTAGGACAAGATGGAGACAGTAGGGCAAGATGGAGACAATAGGGCAAGATGGAGACAGTAGGGCAAGATGGAGACAGTAGGGCAAGATGGAGACAGTAGCGCAAGATGGAGACAGTAGGACAAGATGGAGACAGTAGAACAAGATGGAGACAGTAGGACAAGGTAGAGACAGTAGGACAAGATGGAGACAGTAGGACAAGGTAGAGACAGTAGGGCAAGATGGAGACAGTAGGACAAGATGGAGACAGTAGGGCAAGATGGAGACAGTAGAACAAGATGGAGACAGTAGAACAAGATGGAGACAGTAGGACAAGGTAGAGACAGTAGGACAAGATGGAGACAGTAGGGCAAGATGGAGACAGTAGGACAAGATGGAGACAGTAGGGCAAGATGGAGACAATAGGGCAAGATGGAGACAGTAGGGCAAGATGGAGACAGTAGGGCAAGATGGAGACAGTAGCGCAAGATGGAGACAGTAGGACAAGATGGAGACAGTAGAACAAGATGGAGACAGTAGGACAAGGTAGAGACAGTAGGACAAGATGGAGACAGTAGGGCAAGATGGAGACAGTAGGACAAGATGGAGACAGTAGGGCAAGATGGAGACAGTAGAACAAGATGGAGACAGTAGGGCAAGGTAGAGACAGTAGGACAAGATGGAGACAGTAGAACAAGATGGAGACAGTAGGACAAGGTAGAGACAGTAGGACAAGATGGAGACAGTAGGGCAAGATGGAGACAGTAGGACAAGATGGAGACAGTAGGACAAGATGAAGACAGTAGGACAAGATGGAGACAGTAGAACAAGATGGAGACAGTAGGACAAGGTAGAGACAGTAGGACAAGATGGAGACAGTAGGGCAAGGTAGAGACAGTAGGACAAGATGGAGACAGTAGGACAAGATGGAGACAGTAGAACAAGATGGAGACAGTAGGGCAAGGTAGAGACAGTAGAACAAGATGGAGACAGTAGGACAAGATGGAGACAGTAGAACAAGATGGAGACAGTAGGGCAAGGTAGAGACAGTAGGACAAGATGGAGACAGTAGGACAAGATGGAGACAGTAGGACAAGATGGAGACAGTAGGACAAGATGGAGACAGTAGGGCAAGATGGAGACAGTAGGACAAGATGGAGAGAGTAGGACAAGGTAGAGACAGTAGGACAAGATGGAGACAGTAGGACAAGATGGAGACAGTAGGACAAGATGGAGACAGTAGGGCAAGATGGAGACAATAGGGCAAGATGGAGACAGTAGGGCAAGATGGAGACAGTAGGACAAGATGGAGACAGTAGGGCAAGATGGAGACAGTAGCACAAGATGGAGACAGTAGGACAAGATGGAGACAGTAGGGCAAGATGGAGACAGTAGGACAAGATGGAGACAGTAGGGTAAGACAGAGACAGTAGGATGAGATGGAGACAGTAGGACAAGATGGAGAAAGAAGGACAAGATGGAGACAGTGGGACAAGATGCAGACAGTAAGGCAAGATGGAGACAGTACAATAAGATGAGGATGGTATGATTGACTGGAGAGCAAGATGGAGACAGTAGGAGAGGATTAAGACAGTAGAAGAAGGAGACAGTGGGAGAAGATGGAGACGGTAGGAGAAGGAGAGAGCAGGAGACGATAGAGACAGTATGAGAAGATGGAGACAGTAGGACACAGTAGGAGAAGATGGAGACAGTGGGAGAAGATGGAGAAAGTAGAAGAAGATGGAGACAGTTGAAGTGTAGGAGAGGTTAAGGCAGAAGATGTAGAAGATAAAAATATGGCAGCAGTGTATAATATAAGTAGTAATATAAATCTTTTACCAGATGCTTCTGGTTTTGGAACCAGTATGTGAGTAGACACAATATACAACATTCTCTGGTTTTGCTTGACGGACATTTTTAGAATAATCCCTGTTTCACCATATAATAAGCTTTGATGACTGGGCCGGGTTCCTATAGACAATAGTGGGGCTCATTCATAAACACCGGGAACATTTGCACCTGGGCAGTAACCCATAGCAACCAATCAGTAATAAGCTTTTATCAGCCAGCTGTAAGTTGAACAGAGGAAAGATGGGGGGCTGTGCCTATATATTATACACTTACATTATGTGCATATATGATATGGGGGTGACAGAGGAAAGATGGGGGGGCTGTGCCTATATATTATACACTTACATTATGTGCATATATGATATGGGGGTGACAGAGGAAAGATGGGGGGCTGTGCCTATATATTATACACTTACATTATGTGCATATATGATATGGGGGTGACAGGGGAAAGATGGGGGGCTGTGCCTATATATTATACACTTACATTATGTGCATATATGATATGGGGGTGACAGAGGAAAGATGGGGGGCTGTGCCTATATATTATACACTTACATTATGTGCATATATGATATGGGGGTGACAGAGGAAAGATGGGGGGCTGTGCCTATATATTATACACTTACATTATGTGCATATATGATATGGGGGTGACAGGGGAAAGATGGGGGGCTGTGCCTATATATTATACACTTACATTATGTGCATATATGATATGGGGGTGACAGGGGAAAGATGGGGGACTGTGCCAATATATTATACACTTACATTATGTGCATATATGATATGGGGGTGACAGGGGAAAGATGGGGGGCTGTGCCTATATATTATACACTTACATTATGTGCATATATGATATGGGGGTGACAGGGGAAAGATGGGGGGCTGTGCCTATATATTATACACTTACATTATGTGCATATATGATATGGGGGTGACAGGGGAAAGATGGGGGGCTGTGCCTATATATTATACACTTACATTATGTGCATATATGATATGGGGGTGACAGGGGAAAGATGGGGGGGGCTGTGCCTATATATTATACACTTACATTATGTGCATATATGATATGGGGGTGACAGAGGAAAGATGGGGGGGCTGTGCCTATATATTATACACTTACATTATGTGCATATATGATATGGGGGTGACAGAGGAAAGATGGGGGGCTGTGCCTATATATTATACACTTACATTATGTGCATATATGATATGGGGGTGACAGGGGAAAGATGGGGGGCTGTGCCTATATATTATACACTTACATTATGTGCATATATGATATGGGGGTGACATGGGAAAGATGGGGGGCTGTGCCTATATATTATACACTTACATTATGTGCATATATGATATGGGGGTGACAGGGGAAAGATGGGGGGCTGTGCCTATATATTATACACTTACATTATGTGCATATATGATATGGGGGTGACAGGGGAAAGATGTCGGGCTGTGCCTATATATTATACACTTACATTATGTGCATATATGATATGGGGGTGACAGGGGAAAGATGGGGGGCTGTGCCTGTATATTATACACTTACATTATGTGCATATATGATATGGGGGTGACAGAGGAAAGATGGGGGGCTGTGCCTATATATTATACACTTACATTATGTGCATATATGATATGGGGGTGACAGGGGAAAGATGGGGGGCTGTGCCTATATATTATACACTTACATTATGTGCATATATGATATGGGGGTGACAGGGGAAAGATGGGGGGCTGTGCCTATATATTATACACTTACATTATGTGCATATATGATATGGGGGTGACAGAGGAAAGATGGGGGGCTGTGCCTATATATTATACACTTACATTATGTGCATATATGATATGGGGGTGACAGGGGAAAGATGGGGGGCTGTGCCTATATATTATACACTTACATTATGTGCATATATGATATGGGGGTGACACAGGGAAGATGGGGGGCTGTGCCTATATATTATACACTTATACATTATGTGCATATATGATATGGGGGTGACAGAGGAAAGATGGGGGGCTGTGCCTATATATTATACACTTACATTATGTGCATATATGATATGGGGGTGACAGAGGAAAGATGGGGGGCTGTGCCTATATATTATACACTTACATTATGTGCATATATGATATGGGGGTGACAGAGGAAAGATGGGGGGCTGTGCCTATATATTATACACTTACATTATGTGCATATATGATATGGGGGTGACAGAGGAAAGATGGGGGGGCTGTGCCTATATATTATACACTTACATTATGTGCATATATGATATGGGGGTGACATGGGAAAGATGGGGGGCTGTGCCTATATATTATACACTTACATTATGTGCATATATGATATGGGGGTGACAGAGGAAAGATGGGGGGCTGTGCCTATATATTATACACTTACATTATGTGCATATATGATATGGGGGTGACAGAGGAAAGATGGGGGGCTGTGCCTATATATTATACACTTACATTAGGTGCATATATGATATGGGGGTGACAGGGGAAAGATGGGGGGCTGTGCCTATATATTATACACTTACATTATGTGCATATATGATATGGGGGTGACATGGGAAAGATGGGGGGCTGTGCCTATATATTATACACTTACATTATGTGCATATATGATATGGGGGTGACAGGGGAAAGATGGGGGGCTGTGCCTATATATTATACACTTACATTATGTGCATATATGATATGGGGGTGACAGAGGAAAGATGGGGGGCTGTGCCTATATATTATACACTTACATTAGGTGCATATATGATATGGGGGTGACAGGGGAAAGATGGGGGGCTGTGCCTATATATTATACACTTACATTATGTGCATATATGATATGGGGGTGACATGGGAAAGATGGGGGGCTGTGCCTATATATTATACACTTACATTATGTGCATATATGATATGGGGGTGACAGGAAAGATGGGGGGCTGTGCCTATATATTATACACTTACATTATGTGCATATATGATATGGGGGTGACAGGGGAAAGATGGGGGGCTGTGCCTATATATTATACACTTACATTATGTGCATATATGATATGGGGGTGACACAGGGAAGATGGGGGGCTGTGCCTATATATTATACACTTACATTATGTGCATATATGATATGGGGGTGACAGGGGAAAGATGGGGGGCTGTGCCTATATATTATACACTTACATTATGTGCATATATGATATGGGGGTGACACAGGGAAGATGGGGGGCTGTGCCTATATAAATATATATTATATGAAGGGGAGTAGGTTGCTGTACATTTATCACAATTTAATATGAATCCCATTTAACACACGAGTTGCTGTTCCTCGGCTTTTTATAACAAACAGAAATAGGGGAAGAAGAGAGGAATACACGTTGCTATAGCAACACCTGTTCCCATAAGTACCAGATATATATATATATTTATACCTATAAAAAGCAGATGTTCTCACTGTGTTAATTCAGCAACACGAGACCTTCCAGTTTTATTAATGAAAAGAGCAGATACCGGGCCTAGAACTTTCTATTTATACCGGAGTCTCCCTGTTTACGGAATGGAAATACCCGAGAGCCGTACAGTAAAGGGCGAATTCAACCGCTTTTTCTGCCTGGCTGTTTATATTCACTGCACTGTTGGTTCTGACTGCTGATACAATGTAGCACGAGTCAGCTGATCCATAAAGAAGGGACTTCTGCTTCATTGTTTGTTAAAGAAATTTGGGGACAGTGAAATGAAACAGATGGGACTCACCCCAACCCCCCAGAATGTTTTTACAGAACAGACGTCTCATATAAGGTCCCCGTGCCCTGAGCTGCCGAATGAAATTCAAGGCAAAGTTCGCCTCGCTCCAGAGCAAGAGAGGGTTCTGTATTATTCATTAGAATGAACATATTTGCATTGAATTCGCATTTTCTAATTATCTTCAGTGGATCCGTCCTCTCGGGCAGGATTGGATTATTATTTACTGAGCCCTGGTACGTGACTCCTGATACAAAGTAGCAGCTCAGTTGTCACAAACATCATCTTCTGTTACATTGTATCACTGCTCCTCCAATAAATAGCTACGTCTCATTTGTTACCCAATCAAAACCACGTCCAATAGAAATCTGGAGTTTTTAGTCAGGATTCATTTACATAAAGTCCTAATGACACAATTCAGCAGGAACAGTCCCTAAGTTTGCTCATAGTCTGTACAGAGAGATCCCATAAAACTATGGTACATAGGTATTCCCCTGTACTAAGCACAATTCAGCAGGAACAGTCCCTAAGTTTGCTCATAGTCTGTACAGAGAGATCCCATAAAACTATGGTACATAGGTATTCCCTGTACTAAGCACAATTCAGCAGGAACAGTCCCTAAGTTTGTTCATAGTCTGTACAGAGAGATCCCATAAAACTATGGTACATAGGTATTCCCCTGTACTAAGCACAATTCAGCAGGAACAGTCCCTAAGTTTGCTCATAGTCTGTACAGAGAGATCCCATAAAACTATGGTACATAGGTATCCCCTGTACTAAGCACAATTCAGCAGGAACAGTCCCTAAGTTTGCTCATAGTCTGTACAGAGAGATCCCATAAAACTATGGTACATAGGTATTCCCCTGTACTAAGCACAATTCAGCAGGAACAGTCCCTAAGTTTGCTCATATAGTGCATATATTGACTGAGTGCAGCTAGAAGCAGTTAAAGTCAGGCAGTTGCAGTACAACTGAGAGGATTAGTTGTGCAGGAGCAGTGCAGGGGGAATATATAAATATGGAACATTATTATGTGAGTGACAGTTCCTTTTAAGAAAGCCAATGTGTTGGGGGGTCGGGAAGAGAGTGACTTTGTGCAGTTTGGAAGTCAGACGCTGTGATTCCGGCGGGAAGGAGAGCAAAGTGGATGTTAAGCAAATACATTATCCTGCGCCGCCTGCTGATATAAATGTCGCCTCGCCACCGTGCAGAAAGCGCTAAACGTCTCTACTGGCGGATTTACTGGAACTGAATATCCATAATATGGGCCAGAGATTATCATAGGCTGAGATTAAAGGGGAAACTGCTGTGTCATATTCTGTACATTCTGTATATCCTGCTGCACGTCTGGAATGTACAAGAATATGGATTTAATGGGGATGTAAACCCTAAAAATAAAAGAAATATCATTCTAAGAAATGTTCCTGTGTCCATTTATTTCTAGTCCTCTGTCACTGTCATTGTGTCTGTCCCTTTCTCTGCACTGCTGCTTCTGACTCCTGATACAACTTCCCAATATCCATTCATTCCTCATTCTCACTGGGTTTATAGTTCTGTGTAACTGTCATTGTGTCTGTCCCTTTCTCTGCACTGCTGCTTCTGACTCCTGATACAACTTCCCAATATCCATTCATTCCTCATTCTCACTGGGTTTATAGTTCTGTGTAACTGTCATTGTGTCTGTCCCTTTCTCTTCTCTGCACTGCTGCTTCTGACTCCTGATACAACTTCCCAATATCCATTCATTCCTCATTCTCACTGGGTTTATAGTTCTGTGTAACTGTCATTGTGTCTGTCCCTTTCTCTGCACTGCTGCTTCTGACTCCTGATACAACTTCCCAATATCTATTCATTCCTCATTCTCACTGGGTTTATAGTTCTGTGTAACTGTCATTGTGTCTGTCCCTTTCTCTGCACTGCTGCTTCTGACTCCTGATACAACTTCCCAATATCCATTCATTCCTCATTCTCACTGGGTTTATAGTTCTGTGTAACTGTCATTGTGTCTGTCCCTTTCTCTGCACTGCTGCCTCTGACTCCTGATACAACTTCCCAATATCCATTCATTCCTCATTCTCACTGGGTTTATAGTTCTGTGTAACTGTCATTGTGTCTGTCCCTTTCTCTGCACTGCTGCTTCTGACTCCTGATACAACTTCCCAATATCCATTCATTCCTCATTCTCACTGGGTTTATAGTTCTGTGTAACTGTCATTGTGTCTGTCCCTTTCTCTGCACTGCTGCTTCTGACTCCTGATACAACTTCCCAATATCCATTCATTCCTCATTCTCACTGGGTTTATAGTTCTGTGTAACTGTCATTGTGTCTGTCCCTTTCTCTGCACTGCTGGTTCTGACTCCTGATACAACTTCCCAATATCCATTCATTCCTCATTCTCACTGGGTTTATAGTTCTGTGTAACTGTCATTGTGTCTGTCCCTTTCTCTGCACTGCTGCTTCTGACTCCTGATACAACTTCCCAATATCCATTCATTCCTCATTCTCACTGGGTTTATAGTTCTGTGTAACTGTCATTGTGTCTGTCCCTTTCTCTTCTCTGCACTGCTGCTTCTGACTCCTGATACAACTTCCCAATATCCATTCATTCCTCATTCTTAGTGGAATTGTACTTATGAGTAACTATCATTGCAATTTTCTATCACTGTCCTTATATTCTTTGAGTCTGACTCTTGAAACAAAGTAGCAGAAGTCATTTCTCTGCCTTGTAATGTCCAGTAACAAACACAGTTCTCTGTAGACTCACAAATGCCATTCTATAACCATAGGAACCCAGTCACCTTTCTGCTTTCCCCTCCTCCCCCTGGAATCCATTTATCACCCTAGCAACCATTTTTGTCTCATGGTTGCACACACACAGTAGATACACACTCCTTTAGTTGGGCTTTAGATGGGCTTTGGGTGAGCCTTTTTTGAATTGAGGGTGGACTTTTGTTGAATTTTAGGTGGGCTTTGCTGAGATTTGGGTAGGCTTAGGTTGAGCTTTTGGTGGGCTTTGGGTAAGCTTTGGGTGGGTTTAGCCGGGTTTCGGTGACCTTTGGGTGAGTTTTGGTTGACCTTTAGGTGGGGTTTGGTTGAGCTTTAGATGGGCCTTGGTTGAGCTGTGGGTGGGCTTTAGGTTTGGTTTTGGGTGAGCCTTAAGTGGACTTTGGTTGAGCTTTGGGTGGGTTTTAGGTGGACTTTGAGACAGTTTTGGTGGGTTTCGGTTGAGCTTTGGGTGGGCATTAGTGGAGAGTTTTGGGTGGGTTTGAGCTTTGGGTGGGCTTTAGTTGGGTTTTCTCTGAGCTTTGAGTGGGCTTTGGTTGATCTTTGGGTAGGTTATAGGTGAACTTTGGGTGGGCTTTGGGACAGCTTTGGGTGAGCTTTGGTGGGTTTTGGTAGAGTTTTGGGTGGGGTTTGGTTGAGCTTTGGGTGGGCTTTGGCACAGCTTTGGGTGAGTTTTGGGTGACCTTTGGATGGGCCTTGGTTGAGCTCTGGGTGGGCTTTAGATTTGGTTTTGGATGAGCCTTGAGTGGAGTTTGGTTGGGCTTTGGGTGGGTTTTAGGTGAACTTTAGGTGAACTTTGGGACAGTTTTGGGTGGGTTTGGTTGAGCTTTGGGTGGGCTTTGGTGGAGTTTTGGATGGGTTTTGGGGGAGCTTTGGGTGGGCTTTAGATGGGTTTTGGGTGAGCTTTTTAGTGGGCTTTGGTTGATCTTTGGGTGGGTTATGGGTGAGGTTTGGTGGGTTTTGGTTGAGTTTTGGGTGGGTTTTGGTTGAGCTTTGAGTGGGCTTTGGAACAGCTTTGGGTGGGGTTTGGGTGAGCTTTGATTGGGCTTTGGTTGATCTTTGGGTGGGTTATAAGTGAGCTTTGGGGGGGTTTTGTATGAGCTTTGGGTGGGTTTTTGTTGAGTTTTGGGTGGGTTTTGGTTGAGCTTTGGGTGGGCTTTGGGACAGCTTTGGGTGGGTTTTGGGTGAGCTTTGGGTGGCCTTTGCTTGAGCTTTGGGTGGATTTTGGGTGGATACAAACAATGACTCTCAGTAGAGCTATGAATTGGCCAAGTGTAAGTTATTTATCTCTGTTTTTTCTGTGTTCTGCTCTTTACATTGTCTCTATATATAATATAATTCTCCTGTCACGGTGCCAACCTTTATGGGCAATGAGATGTGGCAGCTCATCCCTCTGGTCAATTCCACACGGACAGAGACCTGAACCCATGGGCTCCCACCCCCAGCGGCCTGTTGCTCCATCATTGGGGGGGGTGACATTGCCGGGGTGCACGAGGCTATAAATAACCACAATGTAAAGATCATGTGACTTCCCTATAGATTTCCTGCCATATAAATGGCACCGGGGCAGATTTGCAGCTTCTTCTTCCCACAAATAATTCCCTGGTGAGAATTTCATTCGTTTCTGCTGCAGATTCATCATTAGCGACAATTACGCACCGTTGTCTCCTGGGATTAATGTTCCACTGGGGAGGGGGGGGTTAATATTTTAGGGCATAACAAGCTGTTACTATGGTGAACATTTGTTCTTCCTCTGATTCACGAAACGTTAATTGGGGTTAAATTTCCGTTTTCATTTTGCTTAAACGAAAATCGATTTCGATTTTCGATTTTTTTACCCCCCAAATTTTTCCAAAAATGAATCTAGTTTTAGGACAGATTTTTTTATTTTTAAACGTTAATACAAACGACCAACTGTAAGCGGCCAACAATGTTACCCATTATAAGAACAGAAGTTGTTTTTCGTGGGGAAAATTCACAAATAGGCCGAATATTGTGGAAATTTAAAAAACAGAATTTAAATTAAGAAAAATTTAAGGAATCCCCATCCCCTCACTGTTAATAAATCGATCCCCACAGTTAACCCTTGTGGAACCCAATTGGTTCATTCGCGGATTCTCCTGAGTGGCTAATCCATTACTAGGTCTATTGCTATTGGTTAGTGGGAATGTTATTATTGATTGACAGGGGCTCTACATTTTTCATTCACTTTAATACATTGTTCCTGCTTGTTTAAAGGGCCAGTACGACCCCAAATGTGTCCGGGCCAAGTATTTTTCATTATGTACAACTAAATGATCATTGTTTTCTTTTTATTATTTACTCCCTCAGGAAAGATTAAGCTCAGCATGAGCCAGTCCTGTCCAATTCCCAGTGTCTCAGGTTTACAGACAAGGATAAGTTCATTATACTAGGGCTATTTATTTAATTATTATTTATTTTATCTATTATTATTAATTATTATTTATATGATTTAATATCACTTTAATGATCACTTCCAGCACAAGTGGGATCATATTGAACATTTGAACCCTTTGAAGAACCCCTTGTGAATGAAGCAGCATCACACTAGGACCCCGCGCTGCTCGCAGTACCGAAAGGTTGAAGTTAACTTTACCTTTATTTTATTTCGACTGCCAGTCTGTACGAGGGCAAAGCTTCGGAGAGATTCAATTTCTCGGGTCAAGTGCTTTTCCACTTCTGAGGAGCTTGTTCTCTAATACGAACAGAGCCTGAAAATAAATGAAATTTTACAAAATGTTCAAACACGTTCACGATTCCGGGAAAATCGAATTCTACCGCATGAGATGATTTTGTCCTATTCAATGAAATATTTGTTTTTCATTTGGTTAAAGGGATTGTTCAATTTTCAATTATGTGATGTAGAGAGGGATACGCTGAGACAATTTGCCATTGGTCTTCATTTTTTTATTATTATTTGCTCTCTATTTAAATATTTTAATCAAATATTTCAAAGATTTTCAGATTATTAAAGGGGGTTGTTCCCCTTTCAATGATGTAGAGAGGGATATTCTGAGACAATTTACAATTGGTCTTCATTTTTTATTATTGGTGGTTTCTGAGTTATTTAGCTTTTTATTCAGCAGCTCTCTAGTTTGTAATGTCAGCCATCTGGTTGCTAGGGTCCAAATTCCCCTAGCAACCATGCACTGATTTGAATAAAATACTGGAATATGAATAGGAGAGGCCTGAACAGAAAGAGGAGGAATAAAAAGTAGCAAAAACAATATATTTGTAGCCTTGCCTTTTAGAAGGGGTCAGTGACCCCTATTTGAAAATTGTAAAAAAGCAAATAATTCAAGAACTATAACAAATAAAAAATGAAGACTAATTGAAAAGTTGCTTAGGATTAGCCATTCTATCACTAACTTAAAGGTGAACCACCCCCCAGGTCCAGACTAGCAGTCAGTTTGTTTTGCAGAGGAACTGCTGTAAGATGGTTCACCTTTAAATTAACTGTTAGTATGATGTAGAGCGGGATATTCTGAGACAATTTGCAATTGGTTTTCATTTTTTATTATTTGTGGTTTTTGACTTATTTAGCTTTTTATTCAGCAGCTTTCCAGTTTGTAATTTCAGCCGTCTGGTTGCTATGGTCCCAATTTCCTTAGCAACCATGCACTGATTTGAATAAGAGACTGGAATATGAATAGGAGAGGCCTGAATAGAAAGAGGAGGAATAAAAAGTAACAATAACAATACATTTGTAGCCTTACAGAGTATTTGTTTTTTTTTAGATGGGGTCAGTGACCCCCCATTTGAAAGCTGGAAGAAGTCAGAAGAAGTTGCTTAGAATTAGCCATACTAAACGTTAACTTAAAGGTGAACCACCCCTTTAAAGTCCAATAAAAAAAAAGGAAAAACATTAACGGTATCCGTAGCAACAGTCATAACGATCATGCGGATGGTAAGAATAATTATACAGATTTGTGTATGAATTCCTCGGGTGGAATTGGTTCATTTCAATGCATTGAACTGTGATCATTTACTATTATATCCCACCGACTGGAGACCTGCGGACGCGGGAAACACGATACAAATGCAGAAAGTAAATCATTGATGGGGAGAATAATTAGCGGCTGATGGAGGAAAGTGAATGGGAATCCAACAGGTGATAAGGAAACTGCCATACTGCTAACTGTCATCTCCTCGCCGCCTCCCTCTGTGCCATGTTCTAAAAGTCACGACATGTGCACCACTTCTAGTAACCCATAGCAACGCATCCGATGTTATCACAATTCAATGTTTACTAACTAACGTTGCTCCCGTGCAAGTGCCGTACACACGGAACTGACAGTTTGACAACAACAAAAAAATGTATTCTTCTTAAAGGGGGGGCTTCACCTTTAAATTAAGTTTTAATATGCTATAGAATGGCTACTTCTAAGCAACTTTATTTGTTTTTTTGCCTTTCTGAATCTTTCCAGCTTTCAAACGGGGGTCGTTGACCCCGTCTAAGGCTATAAGGTTACAAAGGTATTGTTATTGCTACATTTTATCACTATTCAGGGCCTTTCCTATTCAAATCCCAGTCTCTTATTCAAATCAATGTGGTTGCTAGGGGAATTAGGACCCTAGCAACCACACGGCTGACATTGCAAACCGGAGAGCCGCTGAATAAAAAGCTAAATAAGTCAACAACCACACAGAATAAAAAATTAAAACCGGATGCAAATTGTCTCTCTGCGTCATACTAACAGTTGATTTAAAGGGGAACTACCCCTTTTATAATTATAGAGAGCAAAAAACTGACACTTGGAAATGTTTTGAGCCTTTAAGCCTTGAGAGGTTCATAAGATTCAGAAAAGTATCAAACGTCTGAGTTTTATTCCGTCACAGATTTTAATGTCAGAACCTCCGGACCCTCAAGTACTGGGGGGGGGGGGACGCCGGGACCACAGATGTTCTTTGCTGTCATTCCTGGTGTCCAACGTCTTCAGTCATTTCCAAGGCTCCGAGGGAAGGTCAAACAAAGCTCTGAAATGTCTCCATCAGATTCTTTCTACCAGTTCATCTCTAATCATTGTCATTATTTCTTTTTTTTCACCCAAGAAGCCTTATTATTTAGAGAGGGACATTTAAAATTATTAAATAAACTGTTAGTATGATGTCGAGAATGATATTCTGAGACCATTTGCAATTGGTCTTTTTTTTTTATTATTTGTGGTTTTTGACTTATTTAGCTTTTTATTCAGTTTGCAGTTTCAGCCGTCTGGTTGCTAGGGTTCAAATCCCCCTAGCAACCATGCACTGATTTGAATGAGAGGCTGGAATATGAATAGGAGAGGCCTGAATAGAAAGATGAGGAATAAAAAGTAACAATAGGGATCAATCTACCGGATAAATTTCTATTTCTCGCAAATCTGGGCCTTAAATAAACACACGAAGGAAAATCCCTCCCTATAAATAAGGAACACGCAAAGTCTTATGTTAATGTATTCTGAAATGAGCTCAAGTCCTGCTGCTCATGAAACCACATCATAGAAACCCAAATTAATTATAAATCAAATCACGAAATAAATTATTAAAACCGTGACAATTAATGTATTAAATATGCCTCCCCGCCCCCAAATACCTTATATATATATATATATATATATATATATATATATATATATATAATAAGTAAATATATATATATAAATAAATATATATATATATTTGATTCACTTACCCAGGGGGAGGTTCCTGTCTGACCATGGGAAAGAGAACAGCCCAGGAGCAGGAAGTACAGAGAATCAGAGCTCTGTACCTGGGTAAGTACTGGGGGAGATTGGATTCACTTACCCAGAGGGAGGTTTCTGTCTGACCATGGGAAAGAGAACAGCCCAGGAGCAGGAAGTACAGAGAATCAGAGCTCTGTACCTGGGTAAGTACTGGGGGAGATTGGATTCACTTACCCAGGGGGAGGTTCCTGTCTGACCATGGGAAAGAGAACAGCCCAGGAGCAGGAAGTACAGAGAATCAGAGCTCTCTGTACCTGGGTAAGTACTGGGGGAGATTGGATTCACTTACCCAGGGGGAGGTTCCTGTCTGACCATGGGAAAGAGAACAGCCCAGGAGCAGGAAGTACAGAGAATCAGAGCTCTGTACCTGGGTAAGTACTGGGGGAGATTGGATTCACTTACCCAGGGGGAGGTTCCTGTCTGACCATGGGAAAGAGAACAGCCCAGGAGCAGGAAGTACAGAGAATCAGAGCTCTGTACCTGGGTAAGTACTGGGGGAGATTGGATTCACTTACCCAGGGGGAGGTTCCTGTCTGACCATGGGAAAGAGAGCAGCCCGGGAGCTTTGTACCTGGGTAGGTATAGAAAATATTGGATTCACATGGGACCCTTAATATCTTGCTGAAATACAACTCCCAGCAGTGCTTTCAGTGGAGCTGCAAGTTGCAGTTTCACATCTCAAAGAGACTATTTTCACTTCTCTTATGTAAATCCAGAAACCCTGTTTTTTTTTTGAGGATTTCATATTAATATTAATGTGCGGGAAAATGCTGAGTGGGAAGGAGAATCTCATTAATGCGGCATTAGGTACGGGGACCTTGATGTGCTAAATTACAGCCGCCCCCATCCTGAGAAGCCCAGGGGGCTGTTTCCCGAAATAGAAGGCGCGTCTCTGACATCTAATTCCAAAAATTGGATTGGAAATATTTCTTTATTTCAGCTGCAGGTGGAGCAGAGTTTCCATTGGCTGGAGACAAGACGCTACTATATTTACAGAACTGTCGTTTTCTGACGTTTCCCAAATTTTGGATAAATGGGACCGGGAGCGTTATTTTCTATGGGTAGAAGTCTGTGCCTCAGTGTGACATGATGGATAGACTGGAGCGGAACAGCAGGGGGCGCTAATGTTATGCACTCCTGATACTGGCAGCGTAAAACTGCAAATACAGTAAAAACAAAGAGCACCGTTATGTTGTTGGGGGTGGGTATATGTCCCGTTTGTATCTGACTGATGAAAATGAATTGGATTGAATTAGTCCATTTGATCAGGGGGTGGTACACACCATTACTTAGGGGCATATTTATCAAAGGTCAAATTTCGAATTCAAAAAACGTCAAAATTCGAATTCAAAAAGACCAACCGAAATTTTTTTTGGTCGAATAGGTCCGTATTTGGCCGGAATAACTTTGAATTCGAATCGAACGTCCACCAATTGACTCCGAATAGGTTCTTGGAGGTCCCCCATAGGCTAAAACAGCAATTCAGCAGGTTTTAGATGGCGAATGGTCGAAGACTAATTTTTAAAGAGACAGTAATGATAAATTTCGATTCAAATTTGGACGATTCCCTAGTTGAAGTACATAAAAAATAGCTCAAAATATTTTTTTTTTTTATTTTTTATTTTTACCTTTGATATAGCTGCCCCTTAGATTCAGCTCAATACTATGACTGAACCATCATCTAAGACTACAGTACTGGGTGTGAGTGGGGGGTCAGTGCAAGACGAGGGGGGTCAGGGAGAGATTTCATTGGAAGTGACAGGTGACTGTCTAAAGTGTCAGTTCAGGAAACGTCTCACTGCCTCTCGGAGCGATTCTGTTGGGAACATTGCTCCGCTGCTTCCCAGTTCCAGGAATCTTGTCACTCAACGCCCGCCTGGAAAACACAGTTATTCTCACACTCCTCTGGTTTATTAGGACTTAGAACAAATTTATATTTTTTAAATTTCCTTCTGCTTCCTGGTTCTTTTCCAAGCGACCCCCTCTTTTATCCTGCAATTGGCTTCTGCTCATGGAATATTTATTTGGAAGCCTCCCCTGGACTGAAGGTGATCAGTTGTGAAAGCTCTGTAGTACTGCAACCTGCTGGTGGGCACTGGAACTGCAGCCACATGTAAAAATGATCATGTCAGCTTCTCTGCCAAGAACCGTCATGATGAGGAGTTTGTATGTTCTCTGTGCGTCCCTGTAGGTTTTCTCCAAATACTCTGGTTTCTACCAAGTCAGGTTTTGACTCTAGTGTGTGTAAATGTGATAGGGACCTTAGATTGTAAACTCACTGGGACAGGGACTGATGTGAATGGGATAGGGACCTTAGATTGTAAGCTCACCGGGACAGGGACTGATGGGAATGAGATAGGGACCTTAGATTGTAAACTCACTGGGACAGTGACTGATGGGAATGTGATAGGGACCTTAGATTGTAAGCTCACTGGGACAGGGACTGATGGGAATGTGATAGGGACCATAGATTGTAAATTCACTGGGGCAAGGACTCATGGGAATGTCAAAGGGACCTTAGATTGTAAGCTTATCAGGATAAGTCTGATGGAAATGTCAGAGGGACCTTTGTAAGATCACTGGGGCAGGGAGTGATGGGAATGTGATAGGGACCTTAGATTGTAAGCTCACTGGGGCAGGGAGTGATGGGAATGTGATAGGGACCTTAGATTGTAAGCTCACTGGGGCAGGGAGTGATGGGAATGTGATAGGGACCTTAGATTGTAAACTCACTGGGGCAGGGGCTGATGGGAATGTGATAGGGATCTTAGATTGTAAGCTCACTGGGGCAGTGATAGATGGGAAGGGATAAGGCTCTTGGAGTGTAAGCGCCACTGCAAAATGGACTGATGGGAATGTGATAGGTACCTTAGATTGTAAGCTCACTGGGGCAGGAAGTGATGGGAATGTGATAGGGACCTTAGATTGTAAGCTCACTGGGGCAGGGAGTGATGGGAATGTGATAGGGACCTTAGATTGTAAGCTCACTGGGGCAGGAAGTGATGGGAATGTGATAGGGACCTTAGATTGTAAGCTCACTGGGGCAGGGAGTGATGGGAATGTGATAGGGACCTTAGATTGTAAACTCACTGGGGCAGGGAGTGATGGGAATGTGATAGGGACCTTAGATTGTAAACTCACTGGGGCAGGGACTGATGGGAATGTGATAAGGAGCTTAAATTGTAAACTCACTGGGACAGGGGTTGATGGGAATATGATAGGGACCTTAGATTGTAAGCTCACTGGGGCAGGGGCTGATGAGTATGTGATAGGGACCTTAGATTGTGAGCTTACTGGGGCAGGGACTAATGGGAATATGATAGGGACCTTAGATTGTAAACTCACTGGGAGAGGGACTGATGGGAATGTGATAGGACCTTAGATTGTAAGCTCACTGGGACAGGGACTGATGGGAATGTTATAGGGACCTTAGATTGTAAGCTCACTGGGACAGGGACTGATGGGAATGTGATAGGGACCTTAGATTGTAAGCTCACTGGGACAGGGACTGATGGGAATATTATAGGGATCTTAGATTATAAACTCACTAGGGCAGGGACTGATGGGAATGTGATATGGACCTTAGACTGTAAGCTCACTGGGGCAGGGACTGATGGGAATATGATAGGGCCTTAGATTGAAAGCTCACTGGGATAGGGACTAATGGGAATGTGATAGGGATCTTAGATTGTAAGCTCACTGGGATAGGGACTGATGGGAATGTGATAGGGATCTTAGATTGTAAGCTTACTGGGGCAGGGACTGATGGGAATATGATAGGGCCTTAGTCACATGACTGGGGAGAGGCTGGAGGCAGAGAGACCCCCGTTGGTGAGAGGTTCATTCAGTGTATAATGTGTAGGGGTCTGTAATTCCCACTATTTCCAGTGCACAGAGTAATCTCTCCCTGTTGATCCCGGTTCAGCTACAGCAGGTGAATGACATTGCCGGACCCCCACAATCCACATTACAGAATTCCTATAGATCTGAGCCTGTTCCTGACTGAGCTGCGCTCGGAATAATAACAGGGTGTCTGTGTGACAAAGGGACACCCCCCCCCTTCCGTTGCCCCTAGAGATAACCAACGAATAGCGGAGCTTCTGGGAAGCGATCACTTTAATTAGTAATTAATGCAGAACTGACAGATACATTGCGCTTAATGGGCAACTGAACTCTTGGCATTTGCTGTCGTCTGATGAATCTCTTTCCCTTGCCTTGTGCTCATTTATCTCTGCAGCAAAATATCCCCCAATTACCCAGGATAGAATGTCATTGATTTGCTTTATTACTATTACTACTATCTGAATATTATAGTCACCCCCTGTCCTTTGCTGCTCTCACCCTAATAATTGTTGTGTCCTGTCTCTTTAAATCCACTTGCCCTCTGCCCATTCGTATAAGAGAAATATCATTGTCTCCTCATGTTGGTGCCCCCTAGTGGTGGAGTCCAGTAATTCATCCTGTAACTACTAATACTGGCCCTTAGCAACCACCCTAGTATCGTATTATTGTCATGTGACCCCTAATATATCATTGCCCCTACCTGTGCCCCTATTCAGGGATATACAAATATTACTCTCACGTGGCACCTCCTAACTAAGGACTAGGAATCAACTGCCCCCCAATTAGAGACTAAACTGGGGTGTTGTTCTTGTACCCCTGATAAGAAAGTCACATATATAAGGGTGTTGTTCACCTTTAAATTAACTGTTTGTAGGATGTAGAGAGAGAGATATTCCCAGACAATTTGCAATTGGTCTTCATTTTATATTACTTGTGGTTTTTCACTTATTTAGCTTTTTATTCAGCAGCTCTCCAGTTTGTAATTTCAGCCGTCTGGTTGCTAGGGTCCAAATTCCCCTAGTAACCATGCACTGATTTGAATAAGAGACTGGAATATGAATAGGAGAAGGACTGAATAGAAAGTAGGAATGACTGTACATTTGTAGCTTTGCAGAGCAGTTGTTTTTTATACGGGGTCACTGACCCCCATTTGGAAGGAGAAAAAGGCAATTAATTCAAAACCCATAAAAAATAAATAAGACCAATGGAAAAGTTGCTTAGAATTTGCCGTTCTATAAGATACTAAAAGTTAACTTAAAGGTGAATTACCCCTTTAATAACCCTGTGAGTGCTGTATGTCCGTATTACTGCCCCTGTGCTTAGAGGGTTAATATATTACTTTGCCCCTATGTCTCAGAACTCCTGTGTCCGACCCCACAGTTCCTGCCCCATTCCTGTGTCCGACCCTTATTCCTGTGGCCCCTCCCCCAGCCCCGCCCAGACACGCGGTTCCCTCCCATGTGGCGGCTGCTCATCTCCCATTGGCTGCAGCGCGGATACATAAGTCGTTGCTAAGGAGCGGCCGCTGCATCTCGTGTTGCGCCTCATCCCCGGGACAATGTGCAGCCGCCGCCGCCGCTCCCGGCCATGACTTTCCAGCAGGAGGACGGGGTGAGCCTGTGCCACAAAGCTCTGCAGATCGTGTCCGACCTCTGCCTCGGGGGTCACGTGGAGTGGGACAAATGCTCCGGGATCTTTCCCAGGACCAACCAGGGAGCCGCCAGCGCAGGTAATGGGGGTCTGACCTTATTCCTCTCCCGACTCCCCCACACACTTACCTGCACTTACCTGCTGCTCCTGCCAACACATTCATGGGGGGCATAGTCTTCATCTGTCTATCACCCCAATACTCTGCTTCTTGCACCCCAGCTCTCCCCAAACTCACTGACTTATACTACTCAATACTGTACCCCAAACCCACATCTCTTACTGTACCCCCAATACTCTGCTTCTTGCTCCCCTGCTCTCCCCAACTGACTTATACTACTCCATACTGTACCCCCAAACTCTCGTCTCTTACTGTACCCCAATAATCTAACTCTCCTTCTCTTCCTTAACCCCAGCTCTCCCTAAACTCACATCACTTACTGTACCCCTATACTCTGCTTCTTGCACCCCAGCTCCCCCCAAACCCACTGCTTTATACTACTCAATACTGAGCCCCCTAAACCCACATCTCTTACTGTACCCCAATACTCTGCTCTAACTCTCCACCTTTCCCTAAACTCATCTGCTCATATTTCCCCTGCCCCCTCCCTACAATAAGTCACTGTTACCCCCCAATACTCATGTCACTCAACTTAGTGCCCCCAAATTCCATCTTTATACCCCTTTACTTTCACCTTTACCCCTTTACTTCAGCCCTAATACTCTAGACTATTACAAAACCCACAACAACCTGTTTCTTCTCACTGAATCCTTTGTCCCCCCAAAATTTGCTCTTTTATTCTCCGTCAGTAAATTCCACCTGTTACTCTTCTTCCTCCTTCCCCCCTCCCCCAATGTCCTTCACCCCCTAATATCCCCCTTCTGCTCCCACCCAATATCTCCTCTGCACAACATCACGTCTTCCTATTCTGAACCCCAAATCTCTTCTCACGTCTCCCCTGATCTCCGTCTCTGAGGCTTTGGCTTCTCCAGGTTCTCAGACAGAGAAGGAGAATCACGGGGGAACCTGATCTAATAAAGCAGCACTTTGTGGGGGCGTCTCGGAAGTTCAACTTTTATTTTCCTCTGAATCCAGGAATGTTCTGTCCCTTTCGCCTCTCACCCTCTGTCTCTTCTCTGGTAGTAAATGGGTTAAACACACACTGTGCCCGGAATGTGATATTCCTACAAAATCTCATCCCACTGGGAATGTTCAGGCTCAGGTCCCTTCCCATTGGCTTTCAGCCTTGTGGTTTCCTTTCCCACATTATTGTGTCAGATCAGGCAGGAGCTTCCCATATTCCTGAGAGGAATTTCTGTTTTTTGTGATGCTCCGGTCTTTTCCCACAATGACAACAAAAAACATCGGCTCCATCTCCCTCATCTGCCAAATACTGTTACACTGGCTCTGACATTTGTTACTCAATAGAAACTCCAGCGACGGAGAGAATCTCATTCTACTTCTCACCGACATGTCAGCTGTGCGGAGCTGGATATAGGGGGGTCCTACGAGAGACCATTGCCCTTAAATAAAAACCTACTGGGGGGGGAGTAGCAACAGGTGTTTGTGCAGCAATGGAAAATATGTGACTGTGTGGATAAAAGATATAGTAAATTAGGGAAAGATGGTGCCTATAGTAACAGTGGGATAATAGTCTCTGGGAAGGGAGTGTGACTGTGGGATAGCAGGTATAGTAGGGAGAGATGAGCCTATAGTAACAGTGGATAATAGTCTCTGGGAAGGGAGTGTGACTGTGGGATAGCAGGTATAGTAGGGAGAGATGAGCCTATAGTAACAGTGGATAATAGTCTCTGGGAAGGGAGTGTGACTGTGGGATAGCAGGTATAGTAGGGAGAGATGTGTCTATAGTAACAGTGGATAATAGTCTCTGGGAAGGGAGTGTGACTGTGGGATAGCAGGTATAGTAGGGAGAGATGGTGTCTATAGTAACAGTGGGATAATAGTCTCTGGGAAGGGAGTGTGACTGTGGGATAGCAGGTATAGTAGGGAGAGATGGTGTCTATAGTAACAGTGGATAATAGTCTCTGGGAAGGGAGTGTGACTGTGGGATAGGAGGTATAGTAGGGAGAGATGGTGCCTATAGTAACAGTGGATAATAGTCTCTGGGAAGGGAGTGTGACTGTGGGATAGGAGGTATAGTAGGGAGAGATGTGTCTATAGTAACAGTGGATAATAGTCTCTGGGAAGGGAGTGTGACTGTGGGATAGCAGGTATAGTAGGGAGAGATGTGTCTATAGTAACAGTGGATAATAGTCTCTGGGAAGGGAGTGTGACTGTGGGATAGCAGGTATAGTAGGGAGAGATGTGTCTATAGTAACAGTGGATAATAGTCTCTGGGAAGGGAGTGTGACTGTGGGATAGGAGGTATAGTAGGGAGAGATGGTGCCTATAGTAACAGTGGATAATAGTCTCTGGGAAGGGAGTGTGACTGTGGGATAGGAGGTATAGTAGGGAGAGATGGTGCCTATAGTAACAGTGGATAATAGTCTCTGGGAAGGGAGTGTGGGATAGCAGGTATAGTAGGGAGAGATGGTGCCTATAGTAACAGTGGGACTTTCTAGGGACAGACTATCAAGATTTAGCAGGGGTTGCTGGGAATTGTAGTCCAGCCATAGATAAAGGGCCATAGGATATATATTAGCCTACAATATGACATCCTGGTGTAGTCGGCAGCAAAGTTCTGGTTCTGGTTGGGAGACCCAATGAGCTGTTGCTATACACATGCCGCAGCCCCTAAAGCACATATAACACATGGGCAGAAATCTCAGCAGGCGAGAGCAGCAGGTTTTATGAATGGACGTTGGATTTAAAGGGACGGAGGCAATGGTGGGGGGGAGGGCATGGATCTGCTGATGTATCTAAATGGACTAGTAGTGATACATACGATAAACAGTGAGTTATAACTATGAACAATGTGTTTAGTAGCTGCTGGGTAAGCGTTGTGATTATTAGAGCAGAAGGAGACATAACGTTCCCAGCAGGGATGTCACATTATCCACATAACCTCAGTCATGCCACGGAAACACCGAGCAGAGATGCGCTGTTCCTGCTCAACTGAGAATTTAACACTTGAAATCACAGATTTGTTCAAAATGATAACAATCTGCCTGAATCACAAAATATAAAACACTGATTCACACATTGGCTTCTTTGCTGGTATCAGGTCCAACATTTAGGCTTATAGCTCTGCTTGAACTTCAACTCCCAGCATCTTGTCAGTGGCTGCTGAGAGTTGAATTTGCAACAGGAGGGCTGCAGTTATGTAATACTGATATAAAGTGTTTCTGCTTTGTCTTCTGTCTAAATAGTGTCCTACTGTCTCCATCTTGTTCTACTGTCTCTAGTTTGTCCTATTGGCTCCATCTTGACCTACTGTCTCCATCTTGCTCTTCTTTCTCCATCCTTCCATTATGTTCCCATATTCTCCTACCATCTCTATCTTGCCCTACTTTCTCTATCTTGCCCTACTGTCTCCATAATGTCCTACTGACTCCATCTTGCCCTACTTTCTCTATCTTGCCCTACTGTCTCCATAATGTCCTACTGTCTCCATCTTGCCCTACTGTCTCCATCTTGCTCTACTGTCTCCATCTTGCCCTACTGTCTCCATCTTGCCCTACTGTCTCCATCTTGTCCTACTGTCTCCATCTTGCTCTACTGTCTCCATCTTGCTCTACTGTCTCCATCTTGCCCTACTGTCTCCATAATGTCCTACTGTCTCCATCTTGCTCTACTGTCTCCATCTTGCCTTACTTTCTCCATCTTGCTCTACTGTCTCCATCTTGTCCTACTGTCTCCATCTTGCTCTACTGTCTCCATCTTGCCCTACTGTCTCCATCTTGCCCTACTGTCTCCATCTTGCCCTACTGTCTCCATCTTGCCCTACTGTCTCCATCTTGTCCTATTGTCTCCATCTTGCCCTACTGTCTCCATCTTGCCCTACTGTCTCCATCTTGTCCTACTGTCTCCATCTTGCCCTACTGTCTCCATCTTGTCCTACGGTCTCCATCTTGCCCTCCTGTCTCCATCTTGACCCTACAAAGTGACAGTTTGGATTATGTGGATGCTGGGAATTGTAGTAGAAGAACAACTGGAGGGCTGCATGTTGGGGCCCCGCAGAGGTTACATTGCCAGTGTGCTCTCCCCCCATCAGATAATAAGATGAGAGAGGCAGAGGGGCCTGTGTTGCTCGGTGGCTGCTATAGTAACGAGCTGTCACTGAGATCCCCTCAATCACACAGGGAAGGTGCTGGTGGAATCTGAGTCTCAAGTTTTATTTGGTGACAGATCAGCGCCGCCTGCTATTTACCTGTGTCACATGGGTGAGTGTTGGATCAGAGCAACTGTAGGTTCTGACCAACAAATAGCAGCAACTACATATCTTGCACCTGTCACATGGTAACCACCTCCTCCCCACCTGCCGTAACTACAACTCCCAGCATCTTTAGCTTCTGGGAATTAGGGTACAGAGACTCAGGAGTTGGGGTACAGGGGTGCTGAAACTGCTACTGCTTTGAGGGCAGTAGGAGGTGCCAGTCTGGTGCTTTGAGGCAGTGGGAGGTGCCAGGCTGGTGTTTGGGGGTAGTGGGAGGTGCCAGGTTGGTACTTTGGGGGTAGTGGGAGGTGCCAGGCTGGTGCTTTGAGGGTAGCGGGAGGTACCAGGCTGGTGCTTTGAGGGCAGTGGGAGGTGCCAGGCTGGTGTTTTGGGCGTAGTGGGAGGTGCCAGGCTGGTGCTTTGGGGGTAGTGAGAGGTGCCAGGTTGGTGCTTTGGGGGTAGTGGGAGGTGCCAGGCTGGTGCTTTGGGGGTAGTGGGAGGTGCCAGGCTGGTGCTTTGGGGGTAGTGGGAGGTACCAGGCTGGTGCTTTGAGGGCAGTGGGAGGTGCCAGGCTGGTGTTTGGGGGTAGTGGGAGGTGCCAGGCTGGTGCTTTGGGGGTAGTGGGAGGTGCCAGGTTGGTGCTTTGGGGGTAGTGGGAGGTGCCAGGCTGGTGCTTTGGGGGTAGTGGGAGGTACCAGGCTGGTGCTTTGGGGGTAGTGGGAGGTACCAGGCTGGTGCTTTGGGGGCAGTGGGAGGTGCCAGGCTGGTGCTTTGAGGGCAGTGGGAGGTGCCAGGTTGGTGCTTTTAGGGCAGTGGGAGGTGCCAGGCTGGTGCTTTGGGGGTAGTGGGAGGTGCCAGGTTGGTGCTTTGGGGGTAGTGGGAGGTGCCAGGCTGGTGCTTTGGGGGCAGTGGGAGGTGCCAGGCTGGTGCTTTGGGGGTAGTGGGAGGTGCCAGGCTGGTGCTTTGGGGGGCACAATTAGAGGACATATTGGAAGCCATTTAGAGTCACAGTGATGAGATGATTGTACCCTCTTGCCTTACTATAAACATTATCTCATAGTTACAATCACTTCTCCAGCCCTTATTTGCCTTTTTATTCTTACTCTGAAAAATGTATTAATAGATAATTTAAAGTGACCTCCCTGTATTTATCCAAATGACCTGCTGCTCCTTCCCATGCACTGGGCACCGCGTTGCTCTGTGCCTTTAAATGGGGGCAGATTTACTAACGCTGGGGCAATTCTAGCAACTTTTTCATTTTCTTGCAGACATTTCCGTCAGTCTTCTGGCCGTGGTGGTGAGTTTCTGTGGCCTGGCCCTGCTGGTCGTCTCCCTCTTTGTCTTCTGGAAACTGTGTTGGCCGTGTTGGAGGAACAAACCCCTCACTTGTACCAACCATGTGGCACCCCCATGTGTGCCCAGCGCCCCCCCGGAGGTGGTGGAGGCCGAGGAGAAAAAGGAGATCAAACAAAACGGGAGACAGTCAGTGAGACTGCAAGAAGCGGCCATGAAGATCAGTCACACGTCCCCCGATATCCCTGCCGAGGTGCAGAACGCCCTGAAAGAACATCTCATGAGACACGCCCGCATTCAGAGACAGACTACTGAGCCCACCTCTTCCTCACGGTAATTACTGCCCCCCCCTTCTATATTTATATATAGTGATCATATCCCCTTATATATTTATATATAGTGATCATATCCCCTTATATATTTATATATAGTGATCATTTCCCCTTATATATTTATATATAGTGATCATATCCTCTTATATATTTATATATAGTGATCATATCCCCTTATATATTTATATATAGTGATCATATCCCCTTATATATTTATATATAGTGATCATATCCCCCTTATATATTTATATATAGTGATCATATCCCCCTTATATATTTATATATAGTGATCATATCCCCTTATATATTTATATATAGTGATCATATCCCCCTTATATATTTATATATAGTGATCATATCCCCCTTATATATTTATATATAGTGATCATATCCCCCTTATATATTTATATATAGTGATCATATCCCCTTATATATTTATATATAGTGATCATATCCCCCTTATATATTTATATATAGTGATCATATCCCCTTATATATTTATATATAGTGATCATATCCCCTTATATATTTATATATAGTGATCATATCCCCCTTATATATTTATATATAGTGATCATATCCCCTTATATATTTATATATAGTGATCATTTCCCCTTATATATTTATATATAGTGATCATATCCCCTTATATATTTATATATAGTGATCATATCCCCCTTATATATTTATATATAGTGATCATATCCCCCTTATATATTTATATATAGTGATCATATCCCCTTATATATTTATATATAGTGATCATATCCCCTTATATATTTATATATAGTGATCATATCCCCTTATATATTTATATATAGTGATCATATCTCCTTATATATTTATATATAGTGATCATATCCCCCTTATATATTTATATATAGTGATCATATCCCCTTATATATTTATATATAGTGATCATATCCCCTTATATATTTATATATAGTGATCATATCCCCCTTATATATTTATATATAGTGATCATATCCCCTTATATATTTATATATAGTGATCATATCCCCTTATATATTTATATATAGTGATCATATCCCCCTTATATATTTATATATAGTGATCATATCCCCTTATATATTTATATATAGTGATCATATCTCCTTATATATTTATATATAGTGATCATATCCCCCTTATATATTTATATATAGTGATCATATCCCCTTATATATTTATATATAGTGATCATATCCCCTTATATATTTATATATAGTGATCATATCCCTCTTATATATTTATATATAGTGATCATATCCCCTTATATATTTATATATAGTGATCATATCCCCCTTATATATTTATATATAGTGATCATATCCCCTTATATATTTATATATAGTGATCATATCCCCCTTATATATTTATATATAGTGATCATATCCCCTTATATATTTATATATAGTGATCATATCCCCCTTATATATTTATATATAGTGATCATATCCCCTTATATATTTATATATAGTGATCATATCTCCTTATATATTTATATATAGTGATCATATCCCCTTATATATTTATATATATAGTGATCATATCCCCTTATATATTTATATATAGTGATCATATCTCCTTATATATTTATATATAGTGATCATATCCCCCTTATATATTTATATATAGTGATCATATCCCCCTTATATATTTATATATAGTGATCATATCCCCCTTATATATTTATATATAGTGATCATATCCCCCTTATATATTTATATATAGTTATCATATCCCCCTTATATATTTATATATAGTGATCATATCTCCTTATATATTTATATATAGTGATCATATCCCCTTATATATTTATATATAGTGATCATATCCCCTTATATATTTATATATAGTGATTATATCCCCCTTATATATTTATATATAGTGATCATATCCCCTTATATATTTATATATAGTGATCATATCTCCTTATATATTTATATATAGTGATCATATCCCCCTTATATATTTATATATAGTGATCATATCCCCTTATATATTTATATATAGTGATCATATCCCCCTTATATATTTATATATAGTGATCATATCCCCTTATATATTTATATATAGTGATCATATCTCCTTATATATTTATATATAGTGATCATATCCCCTTATATATTTATATATAGTGATCATATCCCCTTATATATTTATATATAGTGATCATATCTCCTTATATATTTATATATAGTGATCATATCCCCCTTATATATTTATATATAGTGATCATATCCCCCTTATATATTTATATATAGTGATCATATCCCCCTTATATATTTATATATAGTGATCATATCCCCTTATATATTTATATATAGTGATCATATCCCCCTTATATATTTATATATAGTGATCATATCCCCCTTATATATTTATATATAGTGATCATATCCCCCTTATATATTTATATATAGTGATCATATCTCCTTATATATTTATATATAGTGATCATATCCCCTTATATATTTATATATAGTGATCATATCCCCCTTATATATTTATATATAGTGATCATATCCCCTTATATATTTATATATAGTGATCATATCCCCCTTATATATTTATATATAGTGATCATATCCCCTTATATATTTATATATAGTGATCATATCCCCCTTATATATTTATATATAGTGATCATATCCCCCTTATATATTTATATATAGTGATCATATCCCCCTTATATATTTATATATAGTGATCATATCTCCTTATATATTTATATATAGTGATCATATCCCCTTATATATTTATATATAGTGATCATATCCCCTTATATATTTATATATAGTGATCATATCCCCCTTAACTGTCTCTTCTCCAGTGTAACAATCCCGACTTGCCTTTCCCCATAACTAATCTCTTTCAACTGTCCAACTGGAGGCCCGAATTACCTTCTGCCCCTTGATCCCAGTAGTGGTTAATTCCATTGTTATCGATGGACAAGTAAATACTTGGCACTGACAGTAAGAGAAATGACTTAATAATTAGAGGAGTGTTTCGTTACCCTGCTGGATCGTGACTCAGGGTAACATGTAATTAAGAACTTGGCGGTTCCTCCTGCCGGGAGTCGAGTGCAGCTGGGAGTTTAGAGCTCATGTTATGTGGTTACTGGTTTATTGGGAATTACACGTTGCCGTGTTTTATACAATAAGCTTGGGAAGTGCGGCTGACAAGGAACAATAGGGATGAGACTGAACATTTAGAAAAGCCATTCCGGGTTTCAAACAAAATGTTCTTTAGCTCAGTCAGGAGGCAATTAGTCTGCCAGTTGTAAGTGGAACTAAACTGCTCAGACTCTGATGTCCCCCGATCCAGTTCCTTCTCAATCTACCTGTGTCTGGCCATACTGACTAACAATTGGTCACTCCACACTACTCAATGTAGGCTGCCCAGTTCAGATCTTCTGCAGCATGGACAATAGAACAAGATTTGAGTCACTAGGACAAGATGGAGACAGAAGGGCAAGATGAAGACAGTAGGGCAAGATGGAGACAAAAGGACAACATGGAGACAGTAGAACAAGATGGAGACAGTAGGGCAAGATGGAGACAGTAGGGCAAGATGGAGACAGTAGGACAAGATGGACAGTAGGGCAAGATGGAGACAGTAGGGCAAGATGGAGACAGTAGGACAAGATGAAGACAGTAGGACCAGATGGAGACAGAAGGGCAAGAAGGAGACAGTAGGACAAGATGGATACAGAAGGGCAACATGGAGACAGTAGAACAAGATGGAGACAGTAGGGCAAGATGGAGACAGAAGGGCAAGATGGAGACAGTAGGACAAGATGAAGACAGTAGGACCAGACGGAGACAGAAGGGCAAGATGGAGACAGTAGGACAAGATGGAGACAGTAGGACAAGATGGAGACAGTAGGACAAGATGGTAACAGAAGGGCAAGATGGAGACAGTAGAACAAGATAGAGACAGTAGGACAAGATGGAAACAGAAGGGCAAGATGGAGACAGTAGAACAAGATGGAGATAGTAGGACAAGATGGAGACAGTAGGACAAGATGGAAACAGAAGGGCAAGATGGAGACAGTAGAACAAGATGGAGATAGTAGGACAAGATGGAGACAGTAGGACACAATGGAAACAGTACAGCAAGATGGAGACAGTAGAACAAGAGGGAGAGATTAAAAAAGATGGAGACAGTAGAACAAGATGGAGACAGTAGGACAAGTTGGAGATAGTAGAACGAGATTGAGACAGTAGGACAAGTTGGAGATAGTAGAACGAGATTGAGACAGTAGGGCAAGATGGAGACAGTGGAACAAGATTTAAGTCAGTAGGATAAGATGGAGACATTAGGGCAGGATGAAGACAATAGGATAAGATGGAGACAGAAGAGCAAGATGGAAATAGTAAGACAAGATGGAGACAGTAGGACTACATAGAGACAGTAGGGAAAGATGAAGACAGTAGGATAAGATGGAGAAAGTAGGGAAAGATGGAGACAGTAGAACAAGATAGAGACCGTAGAACAAGATTAGTCAGTAGGATTAGATAGTAGAATGAAGGGCATTGTGGAGAAAGTAGAACAAGATGGAGACAGTAGGACACGATGGAAACAGTAGAACAAGAAGGAGACAGTATAATTAGATGGAGAGATTAGAAAAAGATGGAGATAGTAGAACAAGATTGAGACAGTAGGATAAGATAGAGACAGTAGAACAAGATAGCGACAGTAGGAGAAGATGGAGACAGTAGGACACAATGGAAACAGTAGAACAATATGGAGATAGTAGAACAAGATTGAGACACTGGAACAAGATTTTAGTCAGTAGGATAAGTTTGAGACAGAAGGACAATATGGAGATAGTGGATCAAATTGTGAAAGAATGGGGAAATGGTGAAATGTTGGAGAGCACAGTAAATAATGGAAAGTGTAGGGCAAGATGGATAAAGTGTGATGAGGCTGCTGTAAATTCTTGGATTTACACCTTAATAACAACTGAAGGAAAACAATTTGTCTCCACCATTACCCATCACATTTTATACATGACTAATGATAGAAATCACTTATTGCTGAGAGACTTGCAGGGTCCAATGTGTAACCCCTGCCAGAAACAGAAGTATATATATATATATATCTATATTGGGATCAGTATATTTATGTCACAGAGCTGCTGTAGTGAGGCGCATGTACACCAGCACCGCAGCACCAATGCAGTGAATGAGCAGCACCAATCAGTTTAGTTCTGATTCGGCCCAACAGCTGCAGAACAGAAGAGAATCGCTATAATATGAGGAGAATGACAGTTACACGGTAGTAATTACTGGAAAGCGCTAAAAGTTCAGAGGAGGTGCGAAAAAAAACGTTTATGAAAAATCCAGTAATTTCTTTATGGTAATTAGACAGGCGAGAGAAAAAAACTAATTAAGTGAGAGTGTAATTAAATCCAGCCAACTTTACTATCCACTAAAAATAGATTCCCTTTAAATATATCCCACTGCCCGCGCTCAAAACCCACTCATTTAGCCAACGCCAAATTTATTTCCCAGTAAGCGTCCAGTCTGGGGATTTCATCATCAGCAAAGGGGTCACTTACCATTGGGCCCCGAGGGACGCCATGTTTCACCTGCAGAGCCGCAATTTAGATTATTCACGTCGCAGTTTCACTAGAAATGGTAAAATTGGCAGATTTCACAGAAATAGACGTCGGGTTTCAGCTAAAATGGCCAGTTCTGCTTTCTGAAAGAAGATTGGGCTGTTTTTCTGTTGAAGTGGAAAATCAATGTCCCTCTTTTGAAAAAAAATTGCTTGTTTCTTGGCAAATTGTGTTCATATTATGTTTTAAATTCTGTCCAAATGTTTCTTTTTTTTTTTGTCAGTTATTGAGGGAAACAACAGGGAAAGTGCAACTGCCTCATCTGAAGTGTCTATAGAATGATCTGCCCTATAGGCAACAGCTGCACTCACCTGTCTCACGGCACTGTCTACTTCCTGCTCTGTAATACACTCCGCCCCTTCCTGCAGAGGGCGGGGCTCACTTCCTGACCTTTGGTAATGGAACATTTCGGTAGTACAGCAGGAGTGATACCTCCATATGTATAAATACAAATATACAGAGAAGGAATGTTCTGGGCACACAATAAGCTATACCCTCATACTGTACTGTCTAAGGGAATCAATATGGCACCTCCTCCTCCCATATGTATAAATACAAATATACAGAGAAGGAATGTTCTGGGCACACAATAAGCTATACCCTCATACTGTATGTCTAAGGGAATCAATATGGCACCTCCTCCTCCCATATGTATAAATACAAATATACAGAGAAGGAATGTTCTGGGCACACAATAAGCTATACCCTCATATTGTACTGTCTAAGGGAATCAATATGGCACCTCCTCCTCCCATATGTATAAATACAAATATACAGAGAAGGAATGTTCTGGGCACACAATAAGCTATACCCTCATACTGTACTGTCTAAGGGAATCAATATGGCACCTCCTCCTCCCATATGTATAAATACAAATATACAGAGAAGGAATGTTCTGGGCACACAATAAGCTATACCATCATACTGTACTGTCTAAGGGAATCAATATGGCACCTCCTCCTCCCATATGTATAAATACAAATATACAGAGAAGGAATGTTCTGGGCACACAATAAGCTATACCCTCATACTGTACTGTCTAAGGGAATCAATATGGCACCTCCTCCTCCCATATGTATAAATACAAATATACAGAGAAGGAATGTTCTGGGCACACAATAAGCTATACCCTCATACTGTACTGTCTAAGGGAATCAATATGACACCTCCCTCCTCCCATATGTATAAATACAAATATACAGAGAAGGAATGTTCTGGGCACACAATAACCTATGGTTTGCATTTCCCATACAGACACAACTCATTCCGGAGGCACTTACCTCGGCAGATGCAGGTGTCCAGCGTGGATTTCAGCATGGGGGTGGAGCCAATACAGAGAGGGGAGACCACCACGAGCATTGCCGAATTAAGCCGGAGTTGTATAAGCAGAAATCCGTTGACTCGGAGGACAACAAGAAGGAGGACATTAAGACCTGTGGGACGTTGAATTTCAGTCTTCAGTACGACTACGAGAATGAACTCCTCATGGTCAAAATCCTGAAAGCCTTGGAGCTACCTGCGAAAGATCTGTGCGGCACGTCCGACCCCTACGTCAAGATCTATCTCCTTCCAGACAGGAAGAAGAAATTCCAGACTCGGGTGCACAGGAAGACCCTCAACCCAATATTCGAAGAAACCTTTCAGTTCCCAGTGGCCTACGACCAGCTCAGCAACCGCAAGCTGCATTTCAGCGTCTACGACTTTGACCGATTCTCTAGGCACGACATGATCGGGGAAGTCATTCTGGACAACTTGTTTGAAGAATCCGACCTGTCCAGGGAAGCCACGGTTTGGAAAGACATCCACTGTGCCACGAGCGTAAGTACATCGCCCCTTGTGGGCCAAGAGCTGCCCTTTGGTAGGGTCAGAACCTTTTGATGATTTGTTGGGTCAGAAATGAAAGAAACGGGGACATTAGCTTCTCATCTACTACTATTGGGAGATCCAACCTGGTTGTGCTCAGATGCCCTTCCTCAACCGCTAGGCCTGGATTTTGAGCTTCTTCCTGGTCCTTCCCAAACTTGTAAGGCTGACCCACCTTGTAGGCTTAGCAGGTTTGGTTGAGACTCAAGTGGGGGAGGTCTCATTATTCCTAGTATGGGGGGTATCAGCAGATGAGAGGTGGGATATGGGGAGTGTATAACAGATAGGACAGTGTAGAAGAAAAAAGGGGTCCCCCTAATCTGGAACCGCCCCACACCTGTAGGGCTAGTCTCATATATAGACATTTCCAATAGGGCTGATCCCTGAAGATGCCACATCTCTGTAAACACTTTTCTAGGGTGACAGTAGCCTGCAGAGCTTGCAATCTCATGATTGATGATGAAGAACAATGAATAGGACAGCGTCGCTTCCTGTGCAATGGTGATAATTGTAAGCTGATGGCGGTTTTCGTGATTGCTGGTTACCTGCAGAGCATACATTCCAGCCAATGAGGAGGAAACTCCAAGAACAATATGTTCATCAACTGTGCGTGCAGAATGGGAACAATTATGCACGGGGGTATATAATTACATGCGACTGTGTGCGCGTAACCATGGCGACAGCTTAGCGTCCCAGGTTTTCAGACCCAGTAAGGCCATGCTGGGCTGCCTTGAAGATATGGGTCAACCCACCTGTCCTGGTGGGCTTAGGCTTCAGTAGACCCATTATTACGCAGTTGCCACCTTTTACCCTTTATAGCTTGACCTCCTAACCAATCACAGTGTGGCGTGCTCCTGTCCAATCACAATGCAGTGTTTTGCTGAGCTCAACCATCATCAATGGACAATAGGGGGGATTTAACGAGAGTTCTAATAATCAGACACTAGATACATTGAGTATCAAAGTGTTTCCCAAGTCAAATACCAGGCGACTCTTTTTCTCGTTGTCTTGACTTCTCGGCTGTCCAACCCGAGGTTCTCTTGTCTCTGATAATATACGAGAGCTGATATTCTTGTTATTAGATACAGAAGGGCTCGAGTAGCAAGACGGCGACAATTGGCCCTAGAGCCGTAACCCATAGCAACCAATCAGCAATAAACCTTCAACTGTCTTCTGTTGGTAAACTATTATTATTATTAAGTGCTCTCCAGATGCCTCGGATTCCCGGCTACCGTATGGGTTGTGTTTATAATTTTCCTGCTGGGCCCAACAGATACATTAAAGGGGATGTAAACCCGAAAATACAATAGGAAGTGACTCCCCAATACCCATTGGTTATGTGGAACTGTCATTGCTATTGTCTGACACTCTCTGTCCTGTTGGTTCTGACTCCTGAAACAATGTAGCTGATTAAGAGACCAGCCCAACAGCATGCGATGTTTCTACAGATAGGACCGACGGGGCATACAAATAAGTTTTGGGTTCAGTTACATGGGTTTACATGCCCTTTAATCGATTGCAGTTTTTATTTATGGGGTGGGAATAATATGTACAGTATGTAGCCACCGAAAAACGTTTTAATTTACGGAGCGGTGGAATCCAGGGATTAGCAGGAATTTCATCCCCTCAGTGGATGTAGAAAGAGTCATTTGTTTGATAATGAGGAGGAAACCACGTAAGTCATTTCGAATCCAATCATGAGAGGAGGAAGGAATTCCTGCAGGAGTCCAAAGGATTTGCACAGCAATGAGCTTCTGGTCAATGAGATCCGACCCCGAGGTTCCATAGGGGAAAAATACTTTCATCTGCTTATTAAATACTCTCATCCCTCTCTGCTTCCGACGGGATATTGAAATTGTAAAATACTGCTGTGTGTAATGAACCCACATATGTTATTATCTGCCACCAAATCAGGGTTATTATGTCCCACAATGTTCTGATTGGCTGCAAGTTGGTCTGGCTCTCGGAATGTA